>BJCO01363948.1:0-15156 GCA_018326465.1 Flaveria floridana
GCTCATGTTTTATAGTAGAAATGGTTTTCTCTAAGTCTTCTATTTTAAGCTTATAATCATATTCTACTCTTTTAAAATCATCTTTTAAAATGATCAAGTACTCAAGATCAGATCTTACTTCCAAGTTGTAGGACCTATACATGTTAACTTTAGCAATGCATTTAGGAGAGCAAAGATGTTTCAATACCTTAGATTCATCATGGTCTGCCATCAGGGCTTGGTTTGGAGAGACATCTTTCACATGAAAGTCCCAGTCAAAGCCCCTTTCTTCAATAGCAACTTCAACTTATTGCTTTGGTTGGTTGGACTTCTTAGTTCTTGAAGCTGTATCAGTGTAGTTTGGTCTGGACTATGTTTTGCAATCTTTTGTTTTTGGTGCCTTACAGTCTCTAGCAAAATGGCCCATTTGGTTACAGTTGTAACACTTTACTTTGCTCTTATCCATCCCAAACTTTCTACTGGTCACATTGCTTGGAAACTTCCTCCGTAACCTCTTGTAGAACTGTTTGGTACTATGAGTGAGAAGATCCATCTGCTGGACTATATTCATGTACTCCAGATCATCTGTATGGACACAGTGCAGGTTTTCAAGGGTGAAGAGAATGTTTCCATAACTTTCATCTGAAAACACAAAGGCCTGAGAATAGCTGGGATATTGGAATGAGCTTCCTTAAGTGTAGCTCTCCCTTAGTGTCTTCAGGAAGGTGATAAAAGGACCGTTCGGTGAGTTATCAAGGTAGCAGATGAGATGATAATGTGGTTCTCTGCTATCCCTTTAAACCACATGAAAGGCTGAACTCTTTTGGGTGCTGGATGAGCTGTGAGAAGGATTTTGCATGTCATCTCCATTTTGTAACCGCTCAGGATACTATACAGCTCAGTGAGGGTGAGGGTAGTGAGGTTCTCAGTTCTCTTGATGGCCACACAATAGCGTGTCCATTATCTGGGAAAAAAAGAACAAGAACTTCCTCACTATGTCCCTATTATTAAGAAAAGAGAACAAGAACTTCCTCACTATGTCCTTATTCTTAAGTTTCACTTCAACATCCACCATAGCATCTACAATCTCAACATACCTGAAGTATTCTTGAGTCATAGTTTCACCTATCTTGAAAGTGAAATTTTCAAACTGCTGCTTCATGATGTCTTTCTTCTTTTCCTTAGATTCCAAAGATCCTTCATACATCAGCTTTAGTGCATCCTAGAGTTCTTTTACAGTCTTGCACTTTTTGAAGCCTCTGTAGACGGAGTTAGGAATAGCAGTTTGAAGAGTGGTCATGGCTTTTTGATCAATATCGATTTTCTTCCAGTCTTCCTCTGAATAATCATCCAATTCCTTTGGTATCATCCCACCTCCAGTAGTTGCTGAAGTAGTACTTGGGATGTGTGGTCCTCAGACTCCACATCCTGCTATCTTAAGACTTGATGAAGCCTTCCATCCTCATACATCAAGTATCAAAATTATCATGAGTGATCAGTGGGGACTTAGTCATGGTACCGGTTTCCATATCAGCTTTAGTGTGAGCTGCCATTTGAGCAATTAATTGTATATGAAACTTAAGAGTGATTCTAGATGGTAAGTTCTTGTAATCAAGAGCCTAAGATGCTCTGATAACAATTGAAAGACCGGTTATGGTTTGTTCAACAACAGTCTCACAGTTGGATAAGACACACTTACTAGATCAAATAGGGAACCAAGCAAAGAAACAATGAACAAAAGATAAGAACACTCAGAACACTAAGATTGATTTTCAAGGATGATGTATATTGTTGTTAAGTGTTTTACAATTATACAAGGCTTAGTCTTAATATCGGTTACATGAGATACTTTATACTTCATCCTATAGTTGGCCATATTTTGAAGGCCAACTGTACACTAATCTAGACAACAAGATCAATGTAAAATCAAAAGGCAGATTGCTTTTTGACATGTGACTATGACATGCCATAGCTCACATACTATTATATTACAAAAAGGATAAAAGTACAAGAGTAGAAAGTTACAGACAAAGACACCATACTGAACATTTGACAAAAATAAAAGGTAATCACCAACTTATATAAGTTGGTGAGTTTTCAAAGCTGGCAGCAGAAAGGTGGTCTGCTTTTGTCAAAAGTATGTCAGAGAAGCATGTCTTCTCTATCTTTGGAAGAAATTAGTATTCAAACTTCGAAAGACTTTGTATTCAAGCTTCAAAAGACTTCCCTTTTGGCTTTGGAAGATTTTTGTCTTTTGATTCTGAAGATTTGACACTGAGTTAATTTCTTATGCATGGTCAAATATTCTGAGTAACTTCCTTGTACTTCAGAAACATGCAGAGAGATCCTTGATTAGCATCAGCCTTTAAGATAAACTCTTACAAAGACTATATAGTTGTTTACATTTCAGAACAAAAATTGTTTAAAATTCAAATCGAAGTTAAAGGTTTATTTGAGAACTTTGCTTTAATTAAAAGGCTAGTTTGAAACTTTCTTGTCAAATAATTTTGCAAAAGTAGGTAGCTGACAAAATTTCCAATATATCAACATCACTTCTCTCTCTCTCTCTCTATATATATATATATATATCTATATATATATATATATATCTATATATATATATATATATCTATATATATATATATCTATATATCTATATATATACATATATATAGGAGTATTTTTTCTTTTGCCGTAGTATTTCTCCGTTAAAGCTTTAATTTTTTTTCATTTGAACTTTATATTTTTCTGTTTAAATTGTGACATCTTCTTTCTTATCTTTCTCTTTAAAGAACATATCATAGGTGCCTTACATGTGGTTTGTGAAAAGACGTACTTAAAAAACCTAGAACTTTCCTACTACTTATATGAATCTCAGTGGATGCCTTGGCCCCCGCCGGAGATCATATAGAGTTCTCTCTGTTTGTACTGAATTTTCATTGAAAACAATTGACATGAGTGACATAAAGAAAAAATATGATTAGAAAATCTTAGTTTTTTTTACTAGACAACTTGCAGATGATGTTATTTTTATAAATGTATGTGTGTATAAACTCGCACTTAAACATGCTTAATGAATATCATAGGTAATGAATATGGTTAAACCTTTATGAATCTAGCCCTATAAACTCTAAATATAATCTCTAACATTTTCAAAATGCCATAAAAATTAGGGTTAATTTGAAGGATTAAATAAAGAGATTTTTTCTAAAATAGTATACACATTGATGGACTTTAAATGCATGCTTTGTTATCTCATATGCACACGATCAGATGACTTATTCATATGTATGTGACATGTCTCCTCTCTTTACCTTATGCATTCAAGGATGTTCAAGGATGCTTATTGTAACGTTATTCCACTTATGGTGACGCAATAATCCTTGACACACATTTCATCACATGGACTTGTTGAGTAGTTCAAGCCATTGATGTTATCAACAATATTAAGTATTTGTATTTATGTAAGTTGTTTGATGTGACGTTTGACGGTCACTAGTGTTTGACATAATACGATAGTCGTTGATGTCTCATAAAATTTTCTAAATTGATAAACATAGATGTAACACCCGAAAATTTATAAAAGAAAATAAAAGTGAAGTAAAAAGAAAGAAAAGTAAAATAATCCAAGTCAAGGGGTTGTGCAAGGGGCAAACTTTAATATTATTATGCTTAAAAAGGTGCGCATGGCCGCCCACTACCTTGCTACACCAACTGCTTCGATTTTTTAAAGAGAGAACAGCAGAGTCCATCGGTTTTTAGAGAAAAGAAGAAAAAGAAGATTGGCTGAAAGGTGAGTTTTTCATGTGTTTTGTTTGGTTTCAGTTGGATTTTTCATCTTTGGACCGAGTCTTATGTGTTCCTTTGTGTTCAGTTGTGTGTTCTAGTTGTGTTTAGGTGTTTGAACTCCAAGAGCTCTTGAGTTTGAGGAAGTATTACTCGAAAGTTGTAAGAAGTGAGTTCTAGATCCCCTATTTTTCTGTTTTAAACTTGTTTTGGGGCTGAAGTGCATATAAACTATCATTTTACAAATTATAGTATGTTGAAACCGTATGTTTATCCTTGTTATACTTCTGGGTGTGTGTGTTTATGAATGTTTTGACTAAGCGCGTAGTTGTATGCTTGTTCTACATGCTTAGTATGCTAGTTTTGGGCTAAGAATACATTAGAATGTTGAATAGAGACTGAATTTGGTATACACTAGAACTGGTAAGTACCCATGTGTCCAAAATGCCCATGCGCCCCACTGTCCATGCGCCTAAGTTGCCCATGCGCCCAACTGCCCATGCGCCCAACTATCCATGCGCCTAGGTGCCCATGTGTCTAAGTTGCCCATGCCCCAACTGTCCATGCGCCTAAGTGCCCATGCGCCTAAGTAGCTTATGCGGCCAACTGTCCATGCGCATAAATTTTCCATGCGCCTAAGTGCCCATGCTTCCACTACCCATACGCCTACATAGTGCTCATGTGCCTGCATAGTACTCATGCGCCTGCATAGTGCTCATGCGCTTGCATAGTGCTCATGCGCCTGCATAGTGCTCATGCGCCTGCATAGAGCTCATGCGCCTACATAGTGCTCATGCGCTTAAGTGGACTCAGGATTTTTCTGAAATCTTTGAAGTAGAAATTAATGGTTAAGCTCTGGAATGTTTTGGTGGGTTATGATTGTTCATTTTATGTATGTTTGTGGTCTGATATTGATGTTCCTTGTTATGTATTTTTAAGTGACTTTCCGTAGTGTGTTAATGCTCTTATACGTAAAATATTATCATAAAAAAGCGAAAGGGTAAAGATAATGAAAAGTGGAACATAACGAAAGAATGAAAGTCTTGCAAGCAAAATGAAAGGAGGTTCATAACCATGTGTTGTTAACAAAACTGTATGGAAAACTGTATGGGGCCTAGATAGCCTATGAATACAAGGGTTTAATCCTTGAGATTGACCGAAAGTACGAAACGGGACCATTGTCGCTTACCACGGTACTGGAGTCAGCTTCGTGCATAATGTTAGGTATCTATTTATAGACTTCGGCCCAGTACCAGCTTCGTGCATAATATTTGGGGTATAACATACGACATTGGTCTTGATGAAAGTGAAAGATAAAGATAAAGTACGAAATGTGCGATAAAGTACGAAACGAATACGTGCAATAAAAAAAACAAACATACCCAGAAATACGTGCAATAATGAAAGATAATAATGATATTACCTTGATGAATGTACGATGAATGACCATGTATGAAAGTAAAGAAAATGTTTCAAGCGAAAGGAAAGTATTTTATTTATAAAACTAGAACTCACTCAGCAACGCTGATTATTTTTATGCATATTCAGTTGATAGGTAACTTGTTGCTGAGGATGGTATAAGGGTGAAGCTACTTGGCGGGCAAAGACTAGTATCCATTTCATGCATGATGTTGTTGTTGTTTTATAATACACCTGAATGTTCTTTTGTAACTCTTTTAAAACAATGATTTATTATTTATCAACATTAAATATCAATCCACAAATGGTTTTTGATAAATATATCTGCTGCGATATTTATATGAAATTACTGTGTTTTATTATAAATAAGACTGTGATTGACAAACTGTGGGGTTCCCGGGAATGGGGCCTTACAAGTTGGTATCAGAGTCAAGGTTTAAGAGAAATAGGTAAATTATTTCAAAAACCTAAAGTTAAACTGAAAATGGGACCAAATGGAAGGATGCCAGCCCAAGTAGCTACCTGTCGTCAGGTAATTTTCTTAATGTTAACCGATATTATGTGCGTATGATATTTGATTGATGTGCCCTTAGTAGATTTGGATAATAATGTAGTCAGGATTGGAAATGTTTGAGGAATGAGGAATAAAGTAAATGGCTAAATAGAACTGGCCACCTTAATTAGGGACTTACTATACTTGACATCATCTGAGCTATTACCTTGAATGATCGCATTTTTGTTTAAATCTTATAGTGTTTAGAGATGGTTGGTGGTAGATCATCAAAGGCGTCACGAGGTGGAGTACATGGTGGACGTGGTGCTGGACCACGTGTCACGAGGAACATGGCTAGAGCTGCTGAAACGACACCTAAAAAGCCTGAGATTCATCACTAGGAAGGTGGTGATAAGAGTGCCAATCTGAGGGCCTCGGGAAAGGAGACTATAGTCGAGGAGGTTCATCAAATCATGTAGACGATTCTACCGTCTGTGGTGAGTGAAGTTATTAGATTCGTAAGGGAGGAGGAGAAGAGGAAAACTGCTGAGAGACAACGTGAAGAGGGAGGAGAACGGGAGCAACCAGAGGCTGAGACTGTTGTTTCTAGTGATGATGAGGAGGAGGAGGCTATGCAGGAAACTACAAGGGGGTGCAACTATGGGGAATTCCAGAGATGCAAGCCCCCGATTTTAGATGGGAACGAAGATGCTACTGCTCCTCACCGATGGGTGAGGGAAATAGAGATGATGTTGGATATCAGCGAGTGTAGGGAGGACCAGAAGGTGAAATTTGCTACCCACTCATTTATGGATTCGACCTTATGCTGGGGGGACAACATTGTCCAGGCAGAGGGTAGCAGGGCGATTGGAAGGATGACATGGAGTGAACTGAAGAAGCTGGTGATCAAGGAGTTTTGTCCTCACAGGGAACTCGCAAAGATCGAGAAAGAGTTCCTGTAGTTGGAAACAGAACCATGACACACCAGCAGTATACGACCAAGTTCAACGAGATGGCGAGGCTGGCGCCAGACCAAATGACACTCGTGTCATGAAAGATCAAGAGGTACCTCCAAGGTCTGCCAACAGATATCTGTAGACACTTGATCGTCGCCCAACCAGGAACTTTTAGGTCAGTGGTCAATCTAGCAAGGAGACTGTACGACAAGAGAGGGGAGGTGACTATGGTGGAGGAGAGTAGGAAAGGTGGTGGTGATAGAAACTGGAACGAGAAATGTTTTGGCAGTGGTGGTTTCACCCCCAAGAACAAAAAGGCAAGGGTGGATGACTGGAAGGTGGTGACGGCAGGTATAGGGACGAGGATGTGCAATAAGTGTAGGAAGGAGCAAGGTACAGGGACGAGGATGTGCAATAAGTGTGGGAAGGAGCACACTGGTGAATGTAGGTGGGGTTAGGACATCTATTTCCAGTGTGGAAAGACAGGGCATATAGCAAAAGATTATAGGGTGATGAGGTGCTAAAACTATGGAGAAACAGGTCATATGAGTCGGGAGTGTCGGAAGCCGAGGGCTGAGAGCTCTCAGGCCGGAAAAAAGGCTGAGAAAGGGAAGGAAGTACCGAAAGCCAGGGCGAGGGCCTTTACTATGACCCATGAGGAAGCCAGAGTGGACCCCGATGTCATGTCAGGTACATTCCTAGTAAACCAAACTTATGCCTCTATATTATTTGATTCTGGTGCTAGTAGGATTTCCGTTGTCTACTGTGCTAAGTTGCCTGTTAGAAGTAAAAGTATTGATGAGCCATTCGATGTAGAAAGTGTCATTGATAAGTCTACCAGGATTTCTGATCTGATAGAAGGTTATGACATAGAATTAAAAGGTTATAGGTTTCTCGCTAGACTGTTTGTGATGACCTTAGCTGGATTTGAAGTAGTCTTAAGAATGGATTGGCTAGCAACCTACGAGGCAAATATCGTGTGTCGCAAGAAGATGATTCGATTGACCATGCCCGATGAAAGTTCGGTGACGATCTACGGTGATCGAGTTACTACGGTTCGAAAGGTGATTTCGATGGTGGTGGAAGAGAAGTGCATGAAACGTGGATGTAGTGGCTACCTAGATTACATGAAGGATGCGGATGCGTCAGTACCATAATTGTCCGACGTACTAGTTGTGTGTGACTTTCCACATGTGTTCCCAAAAGATCTACCAAGTGTGCCACCGGACCGCGAGATCGAGTTTCAGATCGACTTGAAACCTTGTGCACAACATAAGGCACCGTATCATTTGGCTCCATCTGAGATGAAGGAACTGATGACACAGTTGTAAGAATCGTTGGACAAAGGGTTCATTCGGCCAAGTATCTCTCCATGGGGTACTCTGGTTTTGTTTGTAAAGAAGAAGGATAGTAGTATGAGGATGTGTATCGACTACCGTGAGTTAAACAAGTTGACGATTAAAAATCAATGTCCACTACCCAGAATTGATGACTTGTTTGATCAGCTCCAAGGTACCAGTTGGTTTTCGAGAATATATCTCCGGTCTGGTTACCATCAGTTGAAGGTGAAGGAGCAAGATATCCCCAAAACAAATTTTCGCACGCATTATGGACACTACGAGTTTCTCGTTATGTATTTTGGTCTAACTAACTCGCCAGCTGCCTTTATAGATTTGATGAACCTGGTGTGTCAGCCGATGTTGGATAAATGAGTGATTATGTTTATCGATGATATCCTGATTTATTCAAGGAGTAGGAAGAGCATGCTGGTCACATTATAAGGTATTGGAGACACTTAGAAAAGGGAAGCTATATGCTGAGTTCTCCAAGTGCGCTTTCTGGTTGCGCGAGGTTCAGTTTTTGGGTCATGTGGTAAATTCTTAAGGAATCATGGTAGACCCAGCAAAGGTTCGGCGCTAACGCAATGGAAGTCTCCAAAGACGCCATCTGAGATCCGTAGTTTCTTAGGTTTGGGGGGTTATTACAGGAGATTCATCCAAGACTTCTCCCAGATAGCTTTTCCGTTGACCAAGTTGACCCGCAAGGATGTGAAGTTCGCATGGGGTTAAGAACAAGAGAATGCTTTTGAGAAGCTAAAGATGGAATTGACGCAAGCACCTGTCTTGACGATACCGGAAGGAAGCAAAAACTTAGTGATCTATTCGGATACTTCTTACTCGGGATTGGGTTGCGTGTTGATGCAATGAGGGAAGGTTATAGCCTATGCATCATGACAGCTGAAGATCTATGAGGCTAACTACCCTACTCATGATTTGGATCTAGCGGCTATGGTCTTTGCATTAAAGATTTGGATGCACTACTTATATGGGACAAAGTGCACCATCTTCACCGACCACAAGAGCTTGAAGTACTTCTTCGAAGTAGAAGGATTTGAGCATGAGGCAGAGGAGATGGTTGGAGCTTATCAAGGATTATGATTGTGCGATCCATGAAGTAGTTCTCTGATATGATGACACAGGTCAGGGATTTCAAGATGAGGTATTGAAAGAAGATCTCCTTAACTCTGAAAGGATGAGAGGTCTAGTCATGGAGTTGGGTGAAAACACTCTCGGAGTTAGAACCCATTTCGGGCAGATGTGGATTCCTCGTTATAGAGATCTACGGGGGCGAATCATGGATGAAGCTCATAAGACTCGATTCTCCATTCATTCCGGTGCTACAAAGATGTACCATGATATGAAGAAAGATGACTAATAGGTGACAGTTTGACAAAGAGTGTTCACTTTCTACCGATCCATGAGACATATTCATATGAGAGGTTGGTGGATCTGCTTATCAAAGAGATTGTGACGCGTCATGGTATACCAGTGTCAATTGTGTCTGACCGTGACACTCAATTTACATCCAAGTTTTGGAAGAGGTTTTATGACGTGATGGGGACGAGGTTGCACATCAGTACGACTTATCATCCTCGGACGGATGGTCAGTCAGAAAGAACTATACAGACGCTTGAGGATATGCTCCAAGTATGCGTCATTAATTTCGGAGGAAGTTTGGACGAACACTTACCGTTAGCTGAATTCTCATACAACAACAATTATCATGCCAGCATTGCTATGCCACCATATGAGATACTATACGACAGGAGATGTAGAACGCCCATATGTTAGGGTGACATCAGACAGAAGGAGTTGGGAAGCACTGAAGTGATCAAGGCTACAACTGAGAAATTAGAGAAGATCAAGGACTATATGAAAACGGCAAAAGATAGGCAAAAGTCCTATGCTGACGAAAGGCATACACCGATTGAATTCAATGTGGGTGATAAAGTTATGTTGAAGGTTTCACCTTGTACGGGGATTATTCGATTTAGAAAGCGCGCTAGGTTGAGTCCGAGGTATATAGGACCTTTTCAAATCGTTGCTCGAGTAGGAGAGGTGGCCTATAGGTTGGGAGCTACCAGATGAGTTAAGTGGGATTCATCCAACATCCAATGTATCTCATCCGAGAAAGTGCCTAGCTGATGAAGATATGATTGTATCACTGGAAACATTGAAGTAGACGAATGACTCAATTACGTAGAGCAACCAGTGGCAATCATTGACCGAAAACAGAAGAGGTTACAGAATAAAGTGGTTCCACTGGTGCGAGTATGATGGAGGGATAGGAAGGGATCCGAGTCTACGTGGGAGACTAAGGAAGAGATGAGATGGTATTATCCATAATTGTTCGAGGAGTGACAGGCTTCGGGGACAAAACCTATATAAAGGGGTGGACTTGTAACACCTGGAAATTTATAAAAGAAAATAAAAGAGAAGTAAAAAGAAAGAAAAGTACAATAACCCAAGTTAAGGGTTTAAAGTTGTGCAAGGGGCAAACTTTAATATTATTATGCTTAAAAAGGTGGGCATGGCCGCCCACTACCCGCTACACCAACTACTTTGGTTCTTTAAAGAGAGAACAGCAGAGTCCAACCATTTTAAGAGAGAAGAAGAAGAAGAAGAAGAAGAAGAAGAAGATTGGCTGAAAGGTGAGTTTTTCATGTGTTTTGTTCGGTTTCAGCTGGATTTTTAAGCTTTGGACCGAGTCTTATGTGTTCCTTTGTGTTCGGTTGTGTGTTCTAGTTATGTTTAGGTGTTTAAACTCCAAGAGCTCTTGAGTTTGGGGAAGTATTACTCGAAAGCAGTAAGAGGTGAGTTCTAGATCCCCCATTTTTCTGTTTTAAACTTCTTTTGGGGATGAAGTGCATATAAACTATCATTTTACAAATTATAGTATGTTGAAATCGTACGTTTATCCTTGTTATATGTGTGGGTGTGTGTGTTTATGAATGTTTTGACTAAGTGCGTAGTTTTATGCTTGTTCTACATGCTTAGTATGCTAGTTTTGGGTTAAGAATACATTAGAATGTTGAATGGAGACTGAATTTGGTATAAACTAGAATTGGTAAGTGCCCATGCGTCCCACTGTCCATGCGCCTAAGTTGCCCATGCGGGGACTTCCCATGCGACCAACTGCCCATTCGCCTAAGTGCCTATGCGCCTAAGTTGCCCATGCGCCCAACTATGCATGCGCTTATTTACCGATGCGCCTAAGTTGCCTATGCGCCCAACTGTCCATGCGCCTGAAATTATCCATGCGCCTGAAATTGTCCATGCGCCTAAGTGTCCATGCGCCCACTGCCCATACGCCTACATAGTGCTCATGCGCCTGCATAGTGCTCATGCGCCTACATGGTGCTCATACGCCTGCGTAGGGCTCATGCGCCTGCATAGTGCTCATGCGCCTGCATGGTGCTCATACGCCTGGGTAGGGCTCATGCGCCTGCATAGTGCTCATGCGCCTGCATAGTGCTCATACGCTTGCATAGTGTTCATGCGCCTGCATAGTGCTCATGTGCCTAAGTGGACTTAGGATTTTTCTAAAATCATGGGAAGTAGAAATTAATGGTTAAGCTCTGGAATGTTTTGGTGGGTTATGATTTTTCATTTTATGTATGTTTGTGGTCTGATATTGATGTTCCTTTTTACATATTTTTAAGTGACTTTCCGTGGTGTGTTAATGTTCTTATACGTAAAGTATTATCATAAAGAAGCGAAAAAGTAAAGTTAATGAAAACTAGAACATAACGAAAGAATGAAAGTCTTGCAAGCAAAATGAAAGGAGGTTCACAACCGTGTGTTGTTAGCTCAACTGTATGGGGCCTAGCTAACTTATGAATACAGGGGTTTAATTCTTGAGATTGACCGAAGTATGAAACGGGACCCTTGTCGCTTGCCCTGGTACTGTAGTCAGCTTTGTGCACAATGTTAGAGGTCTGTTTATAGACTTCGGCCCAGTACCAGCTTCGTGCATAATGTTTGGGGTATAGCATACGACATTGGTCTAGATGAAAGTGAAAGATAAAAATAAAGTAAGAAATGTACGAAAAAGTACAAAACGAATACGTGCGATAATGAAAGATAATAATGATATTACCTTGATGTATGTACGATGAATGACCATATATGAAAGTAAAGAAAATGTTTCAAGCGAAAGGAAAGTATTTTATTTATAAAATTAGAACTCACTCGGCAACGCTGATTGCTTTTATGCATATTCAGTTGACAGGTAACTTGTTACTGAGGATGGTATAAGGGTGAAGCTACTTGGCGGGCTAAGACAGGCATCCAACTCATGCATGATGTTGTTGTTGTTTTGTAATATAGTTGAATATTATTTTGTAACTTTTTTAAAATAATGAAGTATTATTTGTCAACATCAAATATCAATGCACGAATGTTTTTGATAAATAAATCTGCTGTGAAGTTTATATGAAATTACTGTGTTTTATTATAAATAAGATTGTGATTGACCAACTGTGGGATTCCCCGGAACGGGGCCTTATAATAGAACATGTTATATCTATTAAAATAAAACTTAGTCTATGAATACGACATGGACCATAAGAACTGCATAAAACATTTCGACATGATATATAAGATGTAACGAGTATTATAACGGTTGGTTAGACATCCATCTTTCAAACATGGCAAAACATTCTTTAGGCTTGTACTCAGGGGCCGTGTGCCCGCCACCCTACGAGTAAAAAAAATCGTTTTTCAAAACCTTCATCTAACTAAAAATAAGAACATTCAAATAAGAACATTCAAAGTCCTTACCTTAACTGTAGCAAACGTCATCATATTTGAATAACTCTCTGTGTACCTGTCAATATAAAGTAATAACCAACATGAGTATATTAGATTACACTTTGATGGGAGCATCAGTTTGTACCTTACCCAGCAATTTGACCATCAAGCTTCCATGATCGCCATTGATCAATGACCGAGTAATTTAGGTCTTTAACCCATGCTTGTGTTGACTGGTGGGGAATCATCAAATCATGATCACCACTGGGTTAAATTATAAAATTTTATTAGTGACATTGATAATGTATTCTTTAACAAAAAGATCAAAACTTAATGCATGTAGCAAAATGATGACGACCTGTAGATTAGAGACCGGTAACCCTCGATGCTGAGGTTCATGTGATATGGTCTGACATCATAAAGTGTTCTTGTGAAGTTCAAATCATCATTGCACCTTATCCACTCTCTTATGGTCCCCTATGTTGTTCTAACATGTGTGAGTAATGTAATTTTATAAACCAAAAATATATATAGGAATACCTTTTGAATATGTAATGCTTCTCGAACACTAGCTTCATCAAGCCAGTAGTACATGGGCTTATATCCATATTCCTGTGTAGTCAAAGACATCCTTAATATATGCTACTAAGTGTCTTGTAAATTGATTCATTTTTGTTCCTACAAAATCAAGATATGTGTTTGAAAAGAAATTTATACAGTAGACTTACGCGACATTGAGATAAAGAAAGAGGGCCTTGCTCGTAAAGCAGCTTCTGAGTGGGTAGTTTAATTAGAAAAACACGACCACCGCAATAAGGTTCCAAAACTTGGGCAACTTCAATCCCATCTATGCACTAGAAAAAGTGTATTCAAGTTATTTCCTTTTTGCTATATTTTGCATCAAAGTGGAGCGTTTGACAAATGAAGGAATGTAAGGTAAATAAAGAACCTCTTGGAACAACTTAAGATTTTGAAGACAACCTATGTTGTCCGGGCTTATATACTCTGATCGATATTCTCCACCACATGTGTGGAGTAATGACTGCAGACATGATAATGACGAGCATTGGTTGCTAAAAAAAATAGTGATCATTATATAAAATATATAAGATCGTAGAAATAGAACGAACCTTGTAGATTTCATCTGATATAAGCCCCATACCATTAGCGAAACGAATTTGGTAATTAGTTTCTTCCGGAAAAGTTAAAGGGTTGCCTAGGACATATCCCTAGGGTGAAAATGAATCATTTTGTAACGTTAGAGCAAATTATTTCACTATTATTAAAGGGTATAGATGTGTAAAAGACCTTTAGATTAATGTAAGGTTTATTGCCAGCTTCATTTCCTGTTTATGTGTAGATAAGTTAAGCATCCACATGATCATGTCCGTCATGATAAATATAATAAAATAGATTCTAAAACACACACAATATATTAACATAAACATGGAGAGAAGTGTTACCATCTGATATTAGTTGTGTGATTATTGGGACTGGGTTTCCAGAATAGGAATCTCCTCCTATATAGAATGGATTAGAGACAAACTCCGGGTGACTTTTAAACCACTGCAAAAAAATTCAATTAAACTTGTAAGCTTTTAACATACATGAATATCAATCTTTATCATAAAATGTCGCTTGAGGGTCAAGAACAATACACATCTTAGTCAGGGCCATCACAAGTTCTCTCTTATTGTCGACTAAAACTAAGGAATCAAACTCATCTTTTCTTAAATAAACCCTTACAGATTTTATAACAAATATTCAAACACGAATTGACGAATGGATATGAGGTTTTGCATCAAGAACCAAATCATTTCTCATACCTTTGTCATAAATTCATAAGCTTGGTCACAGAACTGGATGTCGGTAGAATGAGAGGCACGTGTGGTTCTTGCATAAGAAAAACCGGTTCCAACAGGAATATCAAGGAAAATTATGTTGGCTATCTGCATATCAATCATTAAAATATTCGCATTCAGAAGCGACACAAAGATCCAAAATTATAACTTGTAACGTTGACTTCGTGACTTTATATACTTAATTGAATGTGGTTATGCTTTATCTTACTATTAAAATTTAAAAAATAGTTAAATCAAAAGTGATCTAATTAAGTATCCATATCATAGTGAGTAGTTAATAATATACCTTTTACAACTAAAAAAAGAGATAATAAATATGCTGTAACCATATATGCAAAACTTTTTTAAACCATGTAGTTTTATTTGATTTACATCATAACTACGTCGTCATAGATAAAGAAAACCCTACAAACTTATTTTCCTAATTTCACCCTCCTCGGGTATGTTTTGAAGTTCCTTAAGTAATAGTGAATACAAGGAAGAGTGGCATGATAAGAAATTATCATATAAAACACACCTTCTACTCATCACCCAACCCTCCCATCCTATTTCACACACACACACACACA
>BJCO01363949.1:0-21546 GCA_018326465.1 Flaveria floridana
CTCGATTCATCGTTTCAAACGGGCTGACCGGGCTGACCGAGTCAGCCGGGTCAGGGTCAGCCCGGTCAGAAGCATATCAAACACAGCCTTAGTTTAATATAAAAATAGTTATACATACTTTTAATTTTATTGAATCATGGGTCCATCCTAGTTAAGTTAGGGACAATTTATATAACACACATTGCTAAAGTTTTGAAATGGGTCTTGTATTGAATATTGATAGTAGGACGATAGCATGATTTTAATAATGGGGACTATGTAGGACACCATGTAAAAACCGGGGAAAGGAGGAAAATGTAAGAAAACACTATCTAAAACGGGAAAAGCTTGTGGAAAATAAGAAAGGGTTACTGATTTTAATAATCCCAACGTTTATTTATTGGCATGTATCAATCTGAACTTATGACATGTTTACATACACTCCCAATATTAAGTTTATTTTCATTCAACGATTCCTTAGTAAGGGTTAAACCTGTTGTTTTTTTAATAATATGTGACCAACTTTGAGTTTATTTTCAACTCCGTAGCCGCCTAGCCTCCACCGGGTTCGTTTTCCGGTGTGTAGCCTCCATTGTCACCTAAAATCTAGCTCTAACGGTCAAGTAGTTCAGATAAGGAGGTAACGGTCAAGTGGTTTAGATCCAGAAGTGAAGATTGAGGGTTTGAGGGTGTAAAAGTTTCAGATTGACAAACATAATAATAGATTTTAGAATTCTGTTTAGTGTTTTGGTTTCACAAGTAGCCCACGTAATAAAAAAAACTAACGTAGTTAGCTCTTAGTTAGTATGAGATCGTTGGAGTAAAATTAGTTCAAAGTTAGAAGTTTTTTAAACATTTCATGAGTTAAATAAAAGTTAAGATTATACAAATTCACATAAAAAACGACGAAAATGAGATGATTACCAGTAGGCTAAGACGCCTAAATTATCTAGCCTTTCTTTTACACTTTAACTAGGTGTAACTTCTTTTCTAATGAGATGGACCGTGCTTTTGATCTGTATATATAAATGACCTATGTTTGAAAATGTACTACACATGTATAGCTTAAACAATGTCATAGTATGTTGTAAAAAAAACAACCATGTCAATATAGAGACATCCACCTAGATAAATCGACACCCCTCTGTACGCCGCGTATGGGTCCATACGTGGCGTGTAGGGTTGAATACACTAAAAACAAGGAAAATTCAGGGGGGCTGTCACAGAGCTATACACCCCATATAGCCCTATACGACCCCTCTATATGACACATATAGGGCTAACGACGCGTATAGCAAATTTCGACACTGACTACAAGAAAAAATTCAGGGGGCTGTCAGATGGGTTATACGCCCGTATAGAGCTATACGACCCCCCTATACGACGCGTATGGGACTATACGTCTGGTATAGAAATTTTGAGGCTGATTTAAATTATTGGGATGTTCTTGCAGGGTGACTTTTGTTAAACTAGGAACCTGTAACACCCGAGAATTTTGGTTAATTAAAATAAAAAAACGAAATGAAAAAACGGAAAACAAAAGTAATTAGAAAGAAAATAAAAGTATCTTGAAAGAAAGAAAAAAAAACCCAAAGTGGAGATAGAAAAAAAAAGCCAAAGTGGAGATGTTAAAATGTAAAAAGGTACAAAGTTTAATATTTTAATATATTATGGACATGGCCGCCCATATATATCAACTCCATCTGCTTTTTGTCGACCAAAGAGAGAAGAAAAAGATAAAAAAAAGCCGAGTTCTTCGGTTCTAGAGAGAGAAAGAGACTGTTCTTGGCTAGGTAAGTATTTTGATGTTAAATGTATTTGGTTTTTGTTGGGTTCGATCATGAAACCAAAAGTATGTGTTCTTATGTCTTGGGGTTTGTGTGTTTTGGTGTTGCTTGGGTTGTTTTAGGTGCTTGAACTCCTGAACAAACAAGTTTGGAGGAGTTGTGCTTGTTTGCTACACAAGATGAGTTCTAGCCCCCGTCTTTTACATGTTTTATAAATTATTTGGGGCTAAAAATGCATATAAATGATTTTTACTAAAGTTGTATGTATTCCCGTAAGTATTTATGTTTGTATATTGATGTTTTATGGTTGTGCATGCTTGTTTGATGTTTAGAATGGTAGTGAGAAGCTTAGAATATGTTAAAGAGATGTTTTGGACTAACAAATCACTTAGAAACATATATGTAAGTGTTCATGCACCCAAACAAGGCCCATGTGCCTAAGGAATTTGCCTTAGAAAACTTGAAGTGTGGTCATGCGCCAAAATAGGGCTCATGCCCATAGGAAATTAACTTAGAAAGTTTAAGTATGGCTAATGCATCCAAACAATACCCCATGCGCCCAACTATTGCCTTAGAAATTTTAAGTGTAAGTCCATACGCCTAAACAGTAGCTCATACGCCTAAGTGTTAGGCTCAGATGCCTAAGTATACCCCATGCGCCCAAATAGTGCCCATGCACCCGGAGTGGCTCATGCGCCTAAGTATTGAAACGCCTAAGTAAGTCCATGCGCCTGCATACTTGAAAAAAGCCTAAACACGCCCCATGCGCCTGCATAGTGCTTAAACGCCCAACACTTACAAATTTTCTGGAATTTTGTAGAAAAAACAGAATGATTAGGGTTTGACCTTAGTTTGAATTTAGGGTTATAATTGTTTATATATGCATGATTGTGAGCTATTCTTATGTTCCATATTACTTATTATTTTGTGACTTTAACTGGTGTGTTTATTATCATAAACGTAAAGTATTATGATTAATAAAAAGTGAAAGATTAATCATAAAGAAAAGTGAAACATAAAAGAATGAATGAAAGTATTGCAAGCAAATGAAAGGAGGTGCACGACTATGTTGTCATTAGCTTAACTGTGTGCGGTTTAGCTAACTCAAAGGATGCACACAAGGTCAGTCATTGAGACTGACAGGGATCCTTGTAGCATACCCTAGGTGACTGGGTCAGCTTAGTGTATAATGTCCGTGGTCTAATTATAGACCACAGGCCCAGCATCAGCTTCGTGCATAATGTTCGCGGTATTGCACATTGGTCCGGAAGAAAGTGAAAGATAATGATAAAGGTACAAAATGAATGAATGCTTATAGTAATGAATGAAAGAAAGTATTACCTCTATGTATGTATGATGTGTGATCACATACGAAAATAAAGGATGTATTTTACAAAAAAGGGAATATTTTCATATATCTATACAAGGTATTTTAACACTTTAAAACTAGAACTCACTCAGCAACGCAGACTTTTATACATTTTCAGTTGGTAGGTGACTATTGCTGAGGATGGCACGAGGGTAAAGCTGTTCGGCAGGGCAAGACTGACATCCATTCATATTTTGATGATATTGTTGTTTTGTAATGCATTTAAACACTCTTTTTGTAACTGATTGGCAATGTTGTATTGCTTAACAAAAGTAATTATTAATAAAATGAATGGTTTTTGTTAATGTAATTCCGCTTCAATGTTTTATGAAATGTATACTATTATGTATGTTTAGTGCTATGATTTACCAACTGTGAGGTCCACGGGAACGGGGCCTTACAAGTTGGTATCAGAGCCATAGTTTAAGAGAATTGGGTAAATATTTTCAAAAAAAAACTAATCTTAAACTGAGAATGATACTAAGGGAAAGGGATGCCAACCTGAGTAGCTATGTGTCATCGAGTATTTATTTTCTTAATTTTAACGGACATTATGTGCGTGTGCTATTTGACTTATGTGCTCATAGTAGATTTTGATGCCGATGTAGTCAGGATAGGGAATGCTTGGGGTGTGAAGGGTAAAGTAAGTGGCTACTCACAACTGGCCACTTTAATTTGGGACTTACTATACTTAACATAAATTGAGCTGTTACCTTGAATGACCGTGTTAGTGTTTGAATCTTATAATGATTAGAGAATGGCCGGAGGTAGATCATCTAAGGCCTCTAGGGGTGAAGTACAAGGAGGACGTGGTGCTAAACTACATATTACTACGAATAAGACTAAGACTACTAAGAGGGCTCGTGAAAAGCCCGAGACGCATCACCAAGAAGGTGGCGATGAGAGTGTTAACTTAAGGGCCTCGATGAAAGTGGCTGTAGTAGCGGAAGTGCACCAAGTCATGCAGGCGATACTACCGTCTGTGGTGACCGAAGTTATTAAGGAGGTAAGAGAGAATGAGAAGAAATAGAGGAGAAGGACCACAAGAAGGGAAGAGAGGGGAAGATCAGAGACCGAGATGGTTGTCTCAAGTGATGAGGAAGAGGAGGAAGAAGCGTTGCAGGAAACGGCACGAGGCTGTAATTATGGGGAATTTCAGAGGTGTAAACCCCCAATGTTTGATGGAAATGGCAATGCTGCTGCTGCTTATCAGTGGGTAAGGGAGATGGAGGCGGTGCTTGATATCAGTGAGTGCCGAGAAGATCAGAAGGTGAAGTTTGCTACCCACTCGTTTGTAGACTCGGCCTTATGCTGGTAGGACAATATTGTCCAGGCTGAGGGTAGAAGGGACATTAGGAAGATGAGGTGGCCAAAACTGAAGAAGTTGGTGATTGAAGAGTTTTGTCCTCATAGGGAGTTAGACAAAATTGAGAGGGAGTTCCTGCAGTTGGAAGCAAGAACTATGACACACCAACAATACACCACCAAATTTAACAAAATGGCGAGGCTGGTGCCGGATTAGGTGATCCCGGTATTGAGAAAGATCAAGAGGTACATCCAGGGATTGCCGGCTGACATACACAGGCATTTAATTATTGCCCGACCGGGTACCTTTTGATCTGCTATAGACCTAGTGAGTAGGTTGTATGATAAGTGGGAGGATACTGTAGTGGAGTCAAAGAGGACAGGGGGTGGTGATAAGAACTAGAATGGAAAGCGGTTTGAACGTGGAGGTTTCACTCTAAACAACAAAAGGATGAAGGCGAATGACCAAAGGGGGGCGTCATCAAGCTCGAGGCTGAGGAAGTGTGGAAGATGTCGAAGGGAGCATATTGGTGAGTGTAGGTTGCGATTGAATGTATGCTTCAAATATGGGAAGCCTGGTCATATTGCTAAAGACTGTAGGGTGCTGAGGTGTTATAGCTATGGCGAGGAGGGCCATGTGAGCAAAGACTGCAAGAAGCCAAGGGCTGAGAGTTCTGGGGAGAAGAAGAAGGCCGAAGAAGGAGGGAAGAGGGAAAGTGCTAGAGCTTTCATGATGACTCGGGAGGAGGCTAGGGTGGACTCTGATGTTGTGTCAGGTATGTTTCTAGTAAACCAAACTTGTGCCTCTGTATTATTTGATTCTGGTGCTAGTAGTAGTTTTATCTCTACTACTTTCTACGCTAAATTGTCTAATAGTAGTAGGAGTATTGATGAGCCATTCAATGTAGAAACTGCTGTTGGTAATTCTACTAGAATTACCGATATGATAGAGGACTGTGCCATAAAACTAGAAGGCTACAGGTTTTCTGCCCATTTACATGTGATGTCCCTAGGTAGATTCGATGTAGTACTAGGGATGGATTGGTTAGCAACCTATGAGGCGAACATTATGTGCCGCAAGAAGATGATTCGACTAGTTGCGCCCGATGGAAGTTCGGTGACGGTCTACGGTGATCGCATTACTACGATTCTGAACGTGATTTCGATGGCGATGGAGGGGAAGTACATGAGACGTGGATATAGTGCCTATCTGACCTACGTAAAGGATGTGGACGTGTCAGTACCACAGTTATCCGATGTACCAGTGGTATGTGACTTTCCAGACGTGTTCCTAGAAGGTTTGCCAGATGTGCCACCAGATCGTGAGATTGAGTTTTAGATTGATCAGATACCCGATGCTCAACCTGTTGCCAAAGCACCATATTGATTAGCTCCTACTAAGATGAAGGAACTAATGGATCAACTGTAGGAGTTGATGGATAAAGGGTTCACTCGACCGACCATCTCTCCTTAGGGTGCTCCGATATTGTTTATGAAGAAGAAGCATGATAGTATGTGGATGTGCATCGACTACCGGGAGGTGAATAAGTTAACGGTGAAGAATCGATATCTGTGACCAAGGATTGATGACTTGTTTGATTAGCTCCAAGGTTCCAGTTGGTTTTCGAGGACAGATCTTCGGTCTGGATACCATCAATTGAAGGTGAAGGAGCAAGACATTCCTAAGACGGCGTTTCACACGCGTTCTGGACACTAAAAGTTTCTAGTTATGTCTTTCGGTTTAACTAACGCGCCAACTGCCTTTATGGATTTGATGAACCAACTATGTCGGCCAATGTTAGATAAATCAGTGATTGTGTTTATTGATGATATCCTAATTTATTCAAGAAGTGAGATGCCGGCCACATATACGAACTATTGGAGACAATTAGAAGAGAAAAGTTGTATGCTAAATTCTCAAAGTGTGCTTTTTGGTTGCACGAGGTGCAGTTTATAGGTCACGTGGTAAATGCTGAAGGAATTATGGTAGAGTCGGCAAAGGTTGAGGCAGTGATGCAATGGAAGTCTCCAAAGACGCCATCCGAGATCCATAGTTTATTGGGTTTAGCAGGATAATACAGGAGATTCATCTAATACTTTTCCAAGATAGCCTCACCTTTGACCAAATTGACCCGTAAGGACGTGGACTTTGTGTGGGGTCGGGAACAGAAGTGTGTTTTTGAGGAGTTAAAGATGAGATTGACTTAAGCTCCTGTTTTGACATTACCTGAAGGGATTGAAGACTTAGTGGTATATTCGAATGCATGTTATTTAGGGCTAGGGTGCGCGTTAATGCAATAGGGAACGGTAATAGCCTACGTATCTAGACAGATGAAAACCCATGAACTCAACTACCCTACTCATGACTTAGAGCTTGCAGCGGTGGTCTTCACATTGAAGATTTGGAGGCAGTACTTATACGGGACGAAGTGCACCATCTTCACCGAGCACAAGAGCTTAAAATATTTCTATGAGCAAAAGGATCTTAACATGAGACAGGGGAGGTGGTTAGAGCTCATAAAGGATTATAATTGTGAGATCCATTACCATCCGGGTAAGGCCAATGTTGTGGCTGATGCACTTAGTCGTAAGGAGAGACCTGAGCCGATTCGTGAGAAAGCTTATCAGTTGGTTATGACCGCTGACGTGATGACACAGGTAAAGAAATTCCAAGAGGAGGCATTGAAAGAAGATTTCCTAAATTCTAAAAGAATAAGAGATCTAGTCACAGAATTAGGTGAAAACACTCTCGGTGTTAGAACCCGAAATGGGCGGATGTGGATCCCTCGTTACGGAGACCTACGAGGGCGGATTATGAATGAGGCCCATAAAACATGATACTTGATCCATCTTGGTGCCACGAAGATGTATCAAGACATTAAGAAAGATTACTGGTGGCTGGGAATGAAGCGCAACGTAGTATAGTACGTGAGCAACTGCCTTACTTGTTTATAAATGAAGGTAGAACATCAGAAGCCATATGGGAAGATCCAACCATTGGATATACCCAAGTGGAAGTGGGAGCACATCACCATGGACTTCATAATGAAGCTACCTTGTACGAAGAGGGGGTACGATACCATATGGGTGATAACTGATCGTCTGACCAAGAGTGTTAACTTCATACCGATCCGCGAGACATACTCGTCCGAGCGACTGGCGGATCTGTTTATCAAGAAGATAGTAGCTCGTCATGGTGTGCCGGTGTCTATCGTGTCGGATCGTGACACCTGATTCACATTAAAGTTTTGGAAGAGATTCCATGACGCTATGGGGACGAGGCTACACATTAGCACGGCTTATCATCTTCAGACAGATGGCCAATCTGAGAGGACAATCCAGACGCTCGAGGATATGCTTCGAGCATACGTGATTGATTTTGGAGGAAGTTGGGATGATCACTTACCATTAGCTTAATTCTCATATAACAACAGTTATCATGATAGCATTGGTATGCCTCCTTATAAGATGCTATACGGTAGGAGGTGTAGAACGCCCATATGTTGGGGAGACATTAGGCAAAAAGAGTTAGGAAGCCTTGAGGTGATCGAGGCTATAACTGAAAAGTTAGAGAAGATCAAGGCTTTCATGAAAGCGGCGAAGGATAGACAAAAGTCGTACGCCGAAAAGAGATGAAGACCGATCAAATTCAAGGTGGGCGACCGAGTTATGTTGAAGGTCTCACCTTAGAAAGGAATCATTTGGTTCTGGAAGAGGGGCAAGCTAAGCCCGAGGTACATAGGGCCTTTCCAAATCATCGCATGAGTAGGAGAGGTGGCCTATCGGTTAGAATTACCAGATGAGTTAAGTGGAATTCATCCAACGTTTCATGTATCTCATCCGAAGAAGTACTTAGCTGATAAAGATATTATTGTACCACTGGATGATATCAAAGTGGATCAAAGGCTCAATACATAAAGCAACCAGTGGCAATCATTGATCGAAAATAAAAGAGGTTAAGGAATAAAGTGGTTTCCACTAGTACGTGTGCACTGCAACACCGAAAGGGTTCGGAGTCTACGTGGGAGACTGAAGAAGAGACGAGACAGTATTACCCACAGTTATTTGAAGAAAGATGGGTTTTGGGGACGAAACCTCTTTAAGGGGGTGGACTTTAACACTCGTGAATTTTGGTTAATTAAAATAAAAGAAAAGAAAGGAGAAAAACAAAAACAAAAGTAATTAGAAAGAAAATGAAAGTCTCTTTAAAGAAAGGAAAAAAGCCAAAGTGGAGGGGTTAAAGTGAAAAAAAAGGTACAAAGTTTAACAATTTAATATATTATGGGTATGGCCGCCCATATATGTCAACTTCATCTGCTTTTTGTCAACCAAATAGAGAAGAAGAAGAGAAGAAAGCTGAGATCTTCGGTTCTAGAGAGAGAAAGAGACTGTTCTTGGCTAGGTAAGTATTTTGATGTTTAATGTGCTTGGTTTTTGTTGGGTTCGACCATGAAACCAAAAGTATGTGTTCTTATGTGTTCGAGTTTGTGTGTTTTGGTGTTGCTTGGGTTGTTTTAGGTGCTTGAACTCCTTAACAAACAAGTTTGGAGGAGTTGTGTTTGTTTGCTACACAAGGTGAGTTCTAGCCCCCGTATTTTACATATTTTATAAATTATTTGGGGCTGAAAATGTATATAAATAATTTTTATGAAAGTTGTATGTATGCCCATAAGTATTTATGTTTGTATATTGATGTTTTATGGTTGTCCAGGCTTGTTTGATGTTTAGATGGTAGGGAGAAGCTTAGAATATGTTAAGGTGATGTTTAGGACTGAGAAATCACTTAGAAACATATACGTAAGTGGTCATGCACCCAAACAGGGCCCATGCGCCTAAGGAATTTCCCTTAGAAAACTTTAAGTGTGGTCATTCGTCCAAATAGGGCTCATGCCCCTGGGAAATCAACATAGAAAGTTTAAGTGTCGGAAATGCATCCAAACAGTACCCCATGCGCCCAACTATTGCCTTAGAAATTTTAAGTGTAAGTCCATGCACCTGAATAGTAGCTCATGCACCTAAGTGTTAGTCTTAGACGCCTAAGTATACCCCATGCGTCCAAATAGTGCCCATGCACCCGGAGTGGATCATGCGCCTAATTGTTGAAATGCCTAAGTAAGTCCATGCGCCCGCATAGTTGAAAAAAGCCTAGACACGCCTCATGCGGCTGCCTAGTGCTTAAACGCCCAACACCTACAAATTTTCTGGAATTTTGGAGAGCAAACAGAATGATTAGGGTTTGACCTTAGTTTGACTTTAGGGTTATAATAGTTTATATATGCTTGATTGTGAGGTGTTCTTATGTTCCATATTACTTGTTATTGTGTGACTTTACGTGGTGTGTTTATGATCATAAACGTAAAGTATTATCATTAATAAAAAGTGAAAGATTAATGATAAAGAAAAGTGGAACATAAAAGAATGAATGAAAGTATTGCAAGCAAATGAAAGGAGGTGCACGACCATATTATCGTTAGCTCAACTCTGTGCGGTTAAGCTAACTCGAAGGATGCACACAGGGCCAGTCATTGAGACTGAAAGGGACCCTTGTAGCATATCCTAGGTGACTGGGTCAGCTTAGTGCATTATGTTCGTGGTCTAATTATAGACCACAAGCCCATCATCAGCTTCGTACACAATGATCGGAGTATTGCACATTGGTCCGGAAGAAACTGAAAGATAATGATAAAGGTACAAAGTAAATGAATGCGTACAGTAATGAATGAAAGAAAGTATTACCTCGATGTATGTATGATGTGTGATCACATACCAAAATAAAGGAGGTATTTTACAAAAAGGGAATATTTTCATATATCTATACAAGGTATTTTAATACATTTAAAACTAGAACTCACTCAACAACACTAACTTTTATACATTTTCAGTTGGCAAGTGAATATTGTTGAGGATGGTACGAGGGTGAAGCTACTCGACGGGGCAAGACTAACATCCACTCATATTTTGATAATATTGTTGTTTTGTAATGCATTTAAACAATCTTTTTGTAACTGATGGGCAACGTTGAATTGCTTATAACTGTAATTATTAATAAAATGAATGGCTTTTGTTAACGTAATTCCGCTATAATGTTTTATGAAATGTATACTATTATGTATGTTGAGTGCTATGATTTACCAACTGTGAGGTATCCGAGAATGGGGCCTTAAAAATCAAATCCTTGTTATAAATTATCATGTTGTAAATCACTAAAAGTGTATTTAATTTTCAGCCTATCACTGTGATCCTAGTTTTTTCGTTTTAACAAAATAACAAATAAATGGAATACGTAACATCACTACGTTTATTTTTATAAATTTTTTTCCATATATCTGTTCTATTAGTTAATTAGATTAATTACTAATACTATTATATTGAGTTGTATTTTAAATAAAAATAGTTTTTTAATAAATTTAAAAGTAGATTTATTTATTAGTGTTATTTACAAGGAAATAAATGTTTATAAAATAAAAAAATTAAAACATCAAACGTCTTTTAAATATGAAATATATTAAAATTGGTCTTTTTAAAAACTAAAATATTTATAGACAAAAGATAATTTAGTTTGGGAGTGCAGGACCGGTTAAGGGATGGTCAATACAATCAGGCTCATAATGAGGATAGAGTTAGAGCACTTAACAGATTAAATAGGGAACCAGGGTTTTAAGAGTTAGGATGCAAAGAACACAAGTAAGGAAAGAGATAGAACTTAAGACAATATATATAAGGTTTTCAAGAATGATGTATATTAATCTTAAGTTCTCTTACAAGAGTTACAATGCATAAGAAATAAGTTACAAACCATTAAGATACTTTATACTACACCCTATAACCGGCTATACTTGGAAAGCCAGTTAGAACATTGAAAGATAACAAAATGAATGTAGAGTCAAAAGGCAGATTGCCTCTTTGACTAATGACTATGACATACCATACCTCACATCCTAATATTATACAAAAATAATAAAAGTACATAAAGTAGAAAGTTACAGGCAAATACCTTAATGTACAGTTACAAAAGCCTGGACCTTTTCACCAACTTATGCAAGTTGGTGAGTCTTCAAAGTTATAGCAGAAAATTGGTCAACTTTTGTAAAAGTACATCAGAGAAAAGCATGTTCTTTTAAGTTTTCGGAAGAAATCAGTCTTCAATTCATTAGGCTTCGGAAGACTTTGTCTTTGAAGCTTTGAAAGACTTCGTCCTTGGCTTCAAAAGACTTTATACTTAGAATATTTCTTGTGCAAAGTATAAAGCTTCCACATGAACTTTTAGCTTCGGAAGATTTTATACTTAGCATAATTCTCATGCAAAGTATAAAACTTTCATAGCCATTCTACATGGTACTTTGGTGCATGCATGCAGGAAAGCATTTGGTTGCTTTGGTTGTATAAGCCTCTATATAAACCTTACAAGCATTTGGTTGCTTTAGTTAATTATCCTCATTAGGATCATGGCCATTCCTTTCTTCATCAGTTGGTTAGAATCCCTCAGACTTTCATAATATCTTCTCATATGATGGAGATCATGCAGAGGTAGATTAAGTATGTCTTGCTAGAGTAGACATCTTAACCACCTTGATCTCTGATGACATACCATCTGTCTAAATTAGCAGCAAAAGTTCATGACAGAATGGGGCTTCCAGCTACAAGAGGCTGTACTATGGTAGGAGTTAGTTGATCAGCTTCTTGTTGCACCTCCTCAGGATGTCCTGACTCATCCTGAGGTTTGGAAGCGGATGCCTTTTTTTCTTGTTTACTTTCTTTGCATCCATCGTTTTCTTCCTCTTTGGAGTGTTTAACTAAGAGGGTTGGCCTTGAGTATCATGTTAATCTGTTGTGCCTCTCTCAGTTGGGGCCTCATCTCTCATAAGTTCAGAAGGAGAGAGAGTAGAAACTTGCTGTGGATCAGAAGATGAAGTTGGTTATAAAGCAGTTGAAGGTCCAGATTATGTTGTTTGTGGTTCAACCTTAACCTCAACCTCAGGAAGAACTTGGGTTGGTGGAGAATGGAAGTCCACAAGCTCTTTGTTTTTAATCCTCTGCTTGATCAACCTAACGTGCTCATCCATAATGGATAGAAACATTGGACCAAGCCTCCTTCTAGAGAATCCATACAGCTTCAAGAAACTTATCATCCTTTGTCTGTTAGCAGACTTCTTTTGACTGTTTTGGATGATGGCCCTTGACTTTGTAGTTTCTTCCCTCATGTTTCTCTTAGAAGCTTTTTGTTCATTTAAGAACTATAGTTCAAGCTACCTAAGATACTCAAATTCAATATATTCAAATGAGAGGGGAAGAAGTGTAGATGCCTAGTAGAGACATGTGGCAATCAGGTAGTTGATCATGTTTTGTCTATCAACTTCTCTGTCTACCTGAGGTGGTTCAGCTGTCCCAGTCTCTCTTTTAGGACTTTCATGAATCGGGGGGAGAGGAGGAGCATCCTTGTATAGTCTCTTTTGTCTTCTTTGTTCTTTGACTCTAAGGAGCAACTCTGCATCCTCTACCTCCTTTCTCTCTTTGATCAACTCTAAGTCTGCTAGTTCATTTAACTCTTCTAAGGGAAGAGAGATGAGTCCATCAATGTTGTAGTTTCTGGTTCCCATATAGTTTAATCTGGCATCCGTCAACTCATCATTTTGAGTGTTTGGCCTGGGAGCTGTCTTGATTACAGCCTCCATAAAGCCTGAAGAACCAGCTAAACTCTCTCCTCTTAGCTTCCTCTTTCTCTCTCTTTCCTCCTCCTTAATCTCCTCAAGAGTCAGTTTCCTCTTCTCTTTGTCACCCACAAGCCTTGCTGACTCAGGGTGTAGAGAGCTTTGTCCTTCATTGCCTGATTCAGAAGTCAGGCTCTGGCCAGAGAGAGGTTGTGAAACACGTTCAACTATTAGTGTCTCACTGAGGATACAAGATGTTGTTGGAGTGCTTGACTCTGTGACAATGCTCACAGGTTCAGTCACTGGGCCTACAACCAAGGATTCCCCTTCGAAGCTAATCTTAGGGTCCACCTCAACATCTAATTGACCAATGACATTACCTGCTTGCACTTTCTCTTCTTCTATATCTTAGTTCCTTAATATCTTGAATTCTCTCAACCAGTATGTCAGCTTGCCTGTTTTGACTTGGGTTGGCAAGTGACATATTGACTAGAGAAAGGCTGTCATATTAGTTCAAGGTCTGAAAATTGAAGACCGCTTGTTGTCCATGAACTCTATGTAGTATGAGGTCTCTTCTTTCAACATCATACCTCCACCCATGTATTTCATTTGCAGCTCCAAAAGGTGGGTATGGCATTGCACTTGGTATACACTCATCAAATAAACTCCGGATAAGTGAGTCTACATCAATGTGAATTTGAGGAGGTTGCTGAGTCTGGACAACTACAAGTAAGGTTGGTGAGTCCTCAATATACATACTCTAAGAAGGACTCCCAGGTTCAGTGATTGTAATAACTTCCTCCCCATTTTTGGTAGCATCATCCACTTGCATAGGTTAGATGGAGGTTAAGTTAATTACATCCTCAGGTTCTTGTGTTCCTGGTTGAATCCTTCTAAAGGGTCTCCTAACTAGTTGTTCCTTGAGATCAGAAATCTCAAGTTGTTGATTGTTGACCCTTCTTTGCAAGGTAGTCACTTGAGATTCCAAGTGACTAACCTTGGAGACTAAATAAGTGCATGTTTTAAAAAGTTTTTACCTTTAGTCTAAGATTCCCCTTATCTTCAGTAGAAGAATCATTGGGGGATGAGATAATTAAACTTAAGTCTTCTTCCTCATCACTAGCTTATTGTTCTTGGCTGCTAGTTTTCCCCTGCTCACTAAGGGCTTCACTTAAAGGGTCAATGGGTTGGGTTGCCATGGTTAAGGTCTTAATGATGTAATCACTTTCAGAAGTAAGAGCCTTTTCCATATGGATCTCCTGAACAAGTTTAGAAAGATCCACCTCAGTTATGGGTGGATGATGTGGGCTAGATATAGGGGACACTAGAGTACTCATCTCTCTTTGAGTAGGGAAGGAGAAGAGAGACTCATGGGACTCAGTACTAAGTGCTATATCTTCATCATCATAGAATTCTATACTGGGCATGGGTTGATTTAAATCTAGAGGCTGGGGACGGTAACTTTCCCCTGAAGGTTGTTCACTAGAGTGATGAGACTCTGAGTGAAGGCTTAAGGCTTATTGGGTCATGAGCTAATCAGTCTGAGCATGAGAAACCTCATGGCTGATTATTGGTGAGATGGGAGTGGTTTGATCCTCAGGAGAAGTGGGAGCTCTAGTGTCCACTTCTTCCTATGTGGGTAGTGATATGGGAGCCTACACAGGTTGAATAACTTGTGCAGAGGTTCGTTTGGATCTTCATTGGTAGGTGAGGTTATTTGTGGCTGTGCAGGTGTTGTTAATGTAAAAAGTGTGGGTTCAACACTAGCTGGTGCTGCTAGGTTGTCACCTTGAGCAATGAGCTCTAACATTTTTGTGACTACGGCTGTTTCTACCCCTGAGAATCCCACAGTAGGCTTTCTCATTATTTTCAAGACGTCAGGCTTCATCGGTCCCATTTTAAGAATATTACCTATTCCCCTCAACTATGAGCCCAGTTCACAGTTGAGAATGTGTTGTACATATCTTGGAAACATGTAATACTCTAAGGATCCAAGTTTGCAAGAAAATTTGTATATACAAATTATGAATACTTTAACTTGACCCCATAAACCATTACATGAACTATAAAGTAGAGATCCCCTTGAAATTGGTCCCATCCTCCATGTTTGTTAGACAAACTATGAATAACAACATGTAAAAGGTACTTCCATTAAGAGGAAACCTTCCCTTTCTTAATGGTTCTAACTGAGAAGTCCCCTTTATAGCCCATCCGCTCAAAAGAATGATTTACAGCAGATTTTGGAAATGACACTTCACCTTCTTCATCATCCAGCTGTAAGTGTGAGTTAATGGAGGCTGGAGTGATGAACAGTGTCCTCCCCTGCATTGTGGCAGATAGTGCCTTTTCCCCGTCCATGGTGACCTCTTAGCAGGTCCTCCAAAAATACAAAAGATGATCCTCATAAAGTGGAGGATCAATGGTAAGTTTGAGAGTGAAAGAAAGCAGAAAATCTCTGAGAAACTTGGATCTTTCTTAGATTTAAATCGAACAACCTGGTTGTGTTGCCTGTGAAGCTGCATGGAGAAATCTGGCTAGTTTCGGCGGTTGAGGTTGGCCATTTATTGCAGCTTTGAAGTGAAGAAAGATATAAACAAAGGCGGTGAGTGGGATTTTAGGTTTATAGAGAATGCAGATGATGAAGATAGTGAAAGAGGGGGGAACCGTTAGGTATATTTATATAAAATGGGCTTGAGACAAAGTTAATGCAAAAGGATAAACTTTAAAGTCCAAATGTCGGTCCTACCTTTGAAAAAGTGCCCAAAAAGGTACTTTTCTTAGAAGTTGAGATTTCTTCCGATGGTAATTTGTCTTTGAAAGATTTGAGAAAATCTTCCGAAGCCAAATTTTGACTTCGGAAGATATTCCTAAGCTTAGTGAAAAATAGCTTCGAAAGAAAATTTACTTAGGAAAATTTTCTTCCGAAGAGTATTTAGTCTCGGAAGAAATTGCTTTCGGAAGAAATTGCTTTCGGAAGAAATTGCTTTCAGAAGAAATTTGTTCTTGAAATACACATAAGTACTTAGAAATATATTTTGGTATCGGAAGAAATATGAAATTTCTCCCGAAGGTAAATCTCCTTTAAGTAGTTATGTGTTTTGGAGCTTAAAATTCTTCTGAAGGCAATGTTAAGATCTTCCGAAGGGAAATACACTTGGCAGTTTTCAAAATGGTAAGGAATATTATTTTTTATAAAATTCTTCCAAGATAAATTGAGCTTATGTACACACACTTCCTTTTAGTTATAATATAGATTAAGATTTAAGAAAAATCTATTCAAGATTATCATCCGAATAGCTTACTTCTAGCAACTATCTTACTTTGTCTTGTTATATTTTTCAGGTGGTTTTCCATGTATAACCGGCTGTAGATAGTAGTATTTATAGTTCTTATTATAAGCTCATCAGAGCAATGCTTGTAAGAGCCTTGTAATCTTTGAGTTAAGAATTAATATATACAAGTATCTTATAAACTTATTCTTGTGTTTTGCTTATTTGATATATTACTATCAACTTTTAGAGGATTTTGTTTTATCATTTGCGTGAAATCAAGTGAGTTTAAGAGAGAACCATTGTGTTGAGTGACTTGTAACAATCCTGCAATTGGTATCAAAGCTTCCAGGCTCTTGATTGTGAGATCTTACCATCACAAATGATTTGGACTTTTCACTCATACACTCACCTCACTCAAAATGGCCACAAACCAGAAATCTCTAAAATTTGAAATGGGAATGATGACTAATGCTTATATCTTCACTCCTGAAAAATTTAGATCCTGGAGGATGTGGATTAAAGGCTTCATCAAGTATTAAGATAGCTAAATATGGAGATCTATTGTTAATGGTCCTTACAAACCAAAGGTGACATCACCTGACGAGAAAGGTGCCATGATAGAAAAGGATGTTAAAGATTACTCAGATAAAGACCACAAGAAGTTGGACATCGATAGTAAAGACATGACTGTACTGCTTACAGCCATACCAAACTCCATCATGGTAGGCTTTGAGCATTGCAAGACAACCAAGGAACCCTTTGATGCTTTGACTCGAATGTACTCTGGTTGTAATGACTCCAAGAAAGACTCCATGAAGTAGCAGTTTGAAAACTTTACCTATATTACTAGAGAAACTCTTAGCCAGCAATATTTCACATACATGGATCTTATCTCATCACTTTATTCAATTGAAGTTTCTCTTAAGAAAAGAGACCTAACAAGGAAGTTCATGAGTGCACTTCCTCAAGAGTGGACTTTCTATTGTGTCTCTATCAAGAGAACAGAGAACTTAAACACTCTTATAATGACTAAGCTATTTGGTATTCTTGATGGATAAGATAAAGTATTATCCTAGTATTCGGTAGTCAAGACAAGTCCATAACTTACCTTTTGTCACCAACTACGTATGGTGACTGTACTAATCTATGATGGGTGAACAGTGGATAAAGTAAGGTCAAACATACTCGCATGGAGAAGTTTCATGCAGTCTGTCAGTAAAGTAGTTGACTTTACTGATAGAAACCTTACTTTTGTCCACTAATCACAGTTGGTTCTTCCGAAGGTAAGTGTACTTCGGAAGACATGAAGTCTTCCGAAGTCACTTTGGCTTCGAAAGAAACAACTTCTTCTGAGTCAGCTGCTTCTTGTCTTGGTCTTCATGATACTTTCGAAGAGTAACTCTCTTCGGAAGTTCTTCTTGCTTGGCTTAAGAAGACTCTTGACTTAGCTTTGGAAATGCAGCATTGTCTTCGGCAGTCCATTGTAGATGTACCAAAATAAAGCTAAGTATTGGGTTTTGGTTGCACCAGCCTCTTCAGATCTAACAAAAAATCAATTCAAGCTAAGTATGCCATGTGGTGATCACTGAACTAGGTCATCAATAAAAGTTCTCCAATTCTACCAAGCTTCCATCAAAGATTACCTGAAATATGCTCAACAAGGTTTTGTGTCAACTAAAAAGTTGGTGAGTTAAAGTGCTTAAAGTTTAAAAGCAAAAGGACTCTTTAGAATCCATAAGTTAATTTTAAAATGATAAGTATCACTGTTGTGGGGTCATAATGAACCCTCACTCAGTCCTGGGTAGCCTCTTCTAAACTTGTGTTTATACCGGTTAACCCATAGAACTGAGCCTCAAACAGTGCACTATAGCTGCTGGATGGTTCACCATAGTATTTTATAAAAACCTGTCACATGACATAAAAGATCCCATAGGATCTTAGTATGGTACCCTTCCTATAATGTCATTGGTTTATGATGAAAGACATTGTGTGTGGGGGATTCTCCAAGTAGATCTATGCATATATAATAAGCGGTTCACACAAGAATTAATGATTGTGATACAAACAAGCGCAGGTTCTAACATTAAGAAAAATATATAAGTACCATACAAAAGCACAACAGTGATTTCAGTTCAGGCATAGCATGTTTCATCCCAAAACACTAGTAAAAAGGAGGACACTAGAACTCACCTTAGAATCAAATAACGTTTTCCTTAGGCACAGAGAAAGTCCATGTCCTAGCATCTTATTAGAAGAATATATATGTAGTAAGTTATATGTATTCTTAGACTAGGAATTGTTTAACTAAATGTGTTCTATCCTCACAAGTTCATTTAGTTTCTTTTCTTAAGGATTTGTATCAAAAAGTTTTTTTAGGAAAGTTAGGGTTTTCAACACATGAATGACAAGTTATATGTTTCTTATGAAATTATTAATATAACAATAATTTTAATAAGAGTTTTTAATCATGTGTTAACTGAAATTTTAGTCATATTTATAGATTTTACACTTTGGCCCCTCAAGTTTAAAAATTTATAATTTCTACCCTAAAGGTTGCTTGTAATTCTTGACCCAATATAACACTTATTAATTTCTTAAGGTTTTTATTACTTATTTGGGAATGTTTAAACTTCAAATTTTAAAAATTGAAATGGTGAAGTTTAAATCTCAAATTTTTAGTTACCTGTTACGGTAAAACCGACACTTTTAAACGCCTAGTTTTAAATATTTAATTTAATCCCATAACCATAAATTATTACTTTTAAGGACTTATAATAAGCTCTATAATCTGTTTAAAAGGTGTTTTTGAGCTAGTATGAGTAAAAAGCTTCGTTTCTAAGATAACCCGTTTAAAAACTCGTTTTTACCCGGAACCGAACAACCAAATACATTTTCTTTCAATATTCACCAAAATATTATCTTGGGGTTTCTAAACTACTAAAATAATGACTTTTATTAGTTTTATACTACTTATTCCATATTTAACATTTTATCTAAAATCACCTTGTTTAGGCTTATTTTTGTTAAATAAATCCATAAAAATCACAATTTAATCTAATAAATCACCAAATCTAAATTTTATCACTAAAATACTCATTTTAGGGCCTTTAACCTTTTAATTTCTAATTTTTTCATAATTTGACCATGTTCTTGAATTATTTCCACTTTTCAGGTCACCAAACAAGCTCATTAAGTCTATTTCTTCATTCTTTTTACGTATTCAGCCATAATCACCAATTTATATACATTTAAAATCACAAAAAACTGGAAATAAAGACTGTTTCATGGATATTTCATGTATAGCATAGTTGTTGCTTTTAAAGGGTGTTTTACACCATTTACACATGTGTAATCATCATTGATTGTACATAAACGTCATCAACCCTTTTTGTAACTTTAAAAACAGGGTATTAAAATGTTTATTAACTGTTTTAAAGCAGGTTTTTAACTTTAGTTGGGAGCGTTTTAAAAATAAGTGGATAGATGGTGCTAAAACAAATAAAAAGAGGGTTTTCAAGGTGAAATCTTGTGCATGAACCCTAGATTTATCAATTTTTCTTAAAATATACCTTGAATGAAGTTATGAGTCCCACAAGAACAAGTATATAGCAGCAAGTTTTTGTTGGAACAAGAAAAGTGAGATTTTTAGTAGAATAAAGGTGAAAAACTCAAGATTTAGCATCATTCGGGTACAATGATCCTTACAATTTAGATGGTTGACGTTTTTGAGAAGATTTGAAAGGTAGATGAGTTGATGATTCTCAAAAAAAGACTGGAGTATCTTGTTCTTGCAAAAAGCTTGCACAAGAGTCCACCAAATGCTACCTTCTTGTTTGTTTCGGGTTTGGTTATTGGTGGAATGGTGCTAATCTTTAAGATTCTTATTAGATTGAAGGAGAAATCACAAGTGTGTGTGTATTTTGGTTGAAAGAATTTGAGAGAAAGGAGAGAGTGAGTGAAGGTGGAATGAGTTTGCATGTATGGCGAGAACAGAGGGAGATGGAGTGTGTAAGTGTGTTTTTGGGTTTCAAGGGGAGAAAGTGATTGGTGGGTAGGGGGAGGCTGAGAGGTGGTGGTGGGTGTGTGTTTTGATGTATTTTTTATTTTTTGTGTAAATTATTATGTAGTATAATTTGTTATGTAGTATTGTTTTATTGTAAATGGTAATTTCTAGTTAGAAGTTTTTAAGTGTAATTATATATATATATATATATATATAATGTGGTCGAGAATGTGTATATAAGTACACACTTAATTAATTCGTTTTTATTTTTAAAGTTCTAAGATTAGTGTATAATTTATATTTACCGGTTTAAGAGGTTGATCATGTTGGAAGAATTCACAAGTTCAAGATGTAATGCGACTTGATGATTTGTTCATCCGGATTACCAAATGCGGTTGACTCTAGGAAGAAATGCAGATGATGACCCCCACATCCACATTAACAAATGCGGGTGAATAAATTAAATGTTAGTTAGCCATTTGCGTTTTCTAAAATCGCTTAATAATTTTTAGATTAAGGCAATTCCTAAAGGAATCTTATAAGGCAATAAAACGTGTAATAATAATAGTAATAATGATGATAGATTAAATTAAAGTTGAGAGTTACAACCTAGGGGTAGGTTTTTACATCCATACTCTTGAATAAGTACACACAACAGTATTATATATGTACTATTCAATGAAAGTTATGAAGTACATGTTCCCATTACTAGCGGGAATCGCTTTTAAATCACACACATCAGTGTGAATCATATCAAGGGTTTTGGTGATTCCCTAAACCTTTTTGAATGATGATATACATTGTCTCACCTCAATACAAATTTCAAATTAATGGTTTAAATCAAAACCAAATTTTGGTATGTGTAAGGCCCCGTTCCCGGGCACCTCACAACTGGTCATTCATCGCACATAAACATTTTAAATCGTTCATCTATTTTGCAGCGGAATTGAAAACTTTCATTAATAACTAAAACATGTTATTTCATTACAAAACATAGTTTGCTCGCATTACAATACAAGCGTGTTCATATAAATGGATGCCATCCTCAAGAGCTGAGTAGCCGCCCCGTGCCATCCTCAGCAACATACCTGCCAACTGGAAATGCATCAAAAGTCAGTGTTGCTGAGTGAGTTCTAGTTTTATATGAAATACATACTTTCTTTTCGTTAAAACCATTCTTTAC
>BJCO01363951.1:0-11900 GCA_018326465.1 Flaveria floridana
AGTCGGCAGTACCGCACTACTCCTGGGTATCACGACCGCAACATCCTTTGCCTCTTTTTTGTTCAAGGCAAGGTTAGTAATTTATTATACAAGATTTCTTTGATTTAGTATTTTGATTTACTGCTTTGAAGTAAATTTATTATTTATTACTGATTGTTTTATTATATGCTTAATTGCCTTTAGATTTAGGCTCTTTTTGAGTGTTTAGGCATTTAGATTTAGACAAAAACTGGTGTTTAGACATAAGATATTTAGCATTTTCTTTTAAAAGCCCCATTTTTTCCAGCTCGATTGGGGCCCTAAAAAATATTGAGCCGCCCCTGCACAACACATGTTGTTAATCATGACAAATTTGATGCCATGTGTTGAAATTCACATTTCACACACATCCATCACCGTTCGCAATAAATACATCAAGGTCCACACATGTTCCCAATAATCGCCATAGGTTTTACTATCTCACGCAACCCCTCCAAACGCGAGCTTCTCCAACAAGGTGTTTTAGCCCAACATGGACCTTTGGAATGATATCCCTCGCACTTCCTTATAAAATTGCATGAGAATTTAGGTCATGTGACTCATGCCCATAGTCTTGACTTCTCCAATACAGCTTTCGAATAAAAAGTTTTAATCATCATTTGTTATATACAAACCAATATACAAACAGACGGTTCGAATAGGTCTTTTCATCTGTTTCTTTCCCACCTCTAATCCCAAGACAAATCCGTTGGATCGAAGAATGGATTTTATTGAAGTTTCCTTTTATTTTTATCTTAGAATAAACATGTTCATATGTTATATTGAAGTTTCTTTTTATTTTTATATTAGAATCTTGTTTATAATTTTCGTTTCGAATGAAAGTTTAAATTCTAGTTATCCATTGTTATTTGGTTGGAAGAAATTATTTATTATTTTAACTAGATTAAAATGTTTATGTTAACTAGATTAAAATGTTTATGTTAACATGTTTATTATTTGGTTGGAAGAAATTATTTATTATTTTAACTAGATTAAAATGTTTATGTTAAAATCTGGCTCCCGGTCAAGCAACAATATGTTACATGCCCGGGAGAAATTCGAGTTTTGAAATATCTTTTTTTAACGGTAAATGTGCGATCCTACTTCGGAGGATAGGTGTTATCTTAATCGGACCGCACCCCAACCCCCTTAGAAGGAAACCCATTGCTCAGAGTGAGACTTGAACCCATGACTTTCCCATATTTACATGTCATGCGTATCTCACCTTAACCAGTTAGGCTAAACATTATTGGTGAGTTTTGAAATATCTAAAAGCGTTCAACAACATAGAGAAACTTTAAACTGTTTTGTAATCATTTTGGACCGTGTGCTCGGGCTATACCGTTTCCAAAAAGGGTTAGGCATCAACAACTCGCTTGAGATTTTGAAAACCGTAACAATAAAATCATTGAGCATTTACTATCCCTTGAGTTCTTCGTACGTAACGTAAGAATTACTATACTATATATAAAGCATATGAGAGAGATATTTTAAGATACCATAAAATTAAGAACACATACTATATTCAATGCATAAATACAATCACTTTTAAGGGTAAAATAGTATTTATAACATTATTTACACATTATCCCTTATAATTAGTTACATAATGACCTTACACTTACTAATATTTGCATAAAATTTTATATTATCTACCCATATACAAAAAAACTTAATATGTTTTAAGATTTCAGCTCTATTTGCATAAAAACGTTTTAAGACTACAACTTAACCTGTTTTTATTTTTAAATATTTCGATGTAAACTTTTTGCTGAAACGATCTGTATTTTATGAGATACAATAAGTTAATGCGTATATACAAGTCGTCATACAGAACTCATTTATTTGGTGTTTTAAATTTTAACTTAAAAAACATAATAAACTTTTATAAAACTACTACAAGAATAACAAAATATTAAATGTACGTGTCAAATGTAAAACGTCGTCCCGCTGCATTGCGTGAACACCCTTCTAGTATTTAATAACTAACAATATACAAAAGTTTGAAAGTAAAAAATGACATGTTAAACAAAAAACGATAACACAAATGAAAGAAAAAACAAAAATATCTTTTACTGAACCACCCCTGTTTTTTGCTTATATTGTTAATTTAAACTTGCGATAAAATGTAATAGGGGCTAAAACTTCAACTGATGAAATAAATTCCGATTTATGTTTGTAGAAAGATGATTCAAATTTACAACTTACATAAAAAACGTTAATTCCACCAAAGTCTTCAAAACATGTTTAATGTTTATTTAACAATATATAATTCCACATCAAACGTACACGAGTCAATGACATCAAGATCAAGTGTTAGCTCGGTTTGGAAAGAAAAACCGGTTTGTACATTAAAAAAAACCCGGTCTGGTTTGACAAAAAAACTGGTTCGTACACGGTGTACAAAAAAAACCGGTTGGTTTAAATGTTCGGGAGTTGAAACATGCAAAATGCAAGTAGCATTGTGCGATAACAGAAGAGCTTTTCAGGGAGAACGACAACGGCTTTTTAGGCGATACGAATAACATTCAATCGATTTTGGTTGATATGTCCTAGAACAAGAAAGCAGTGCTTCAATTGTTTCACGGATGCATATATACTTTAAACGAGACAAAAAAGGGGGTTAAAAACCACTCAAAGAAATATATATTAATATATTTAAGATATTTAAGAATTATTTAACTTGAGTTATGAATACAAATGATTTTTTAGGAAGGAAGTTAAAAAAAATGACTATAAGTTAAAATATAGACCTGTTTTTTTACGGATCCCTTTCCTATTTATTCTAATTTTATCCATAGACAAAATTGCGAATCATTTTTTACCGAGCCGTACGAGTAGAAAACTTCTTATACGGTTCGCGCGCGGGAGGGGGGGGGTGTTTGTTCTTTTTAATCTGCATTTATCCCGCTGAGTCGTCTATCCAATCGTTTTAACATGCAACTAAAGATTTTCTCTTGATCGCCACTAGGACTACTGTTTGGTTTACTTTGTTTACCTTGATGCTTGATGCAAGTATTTGCATATGACACTTGAATATTTATTATCTGTGACCATTTGGTTTGTAATTCCATCTAAAAAGTCTCTAAGCGGTTGATTTGCAATTTTTAAATGATTAAGTGCCGAACTAATAAAAGATCTGAACCATTAAGCGCTAACCATTAAAAGATCTGAACCATTAAGAGGTCTGAACCATAAGAGTTAATATATCGCTTAACTATTCAAAGATAGATGTCTGACCAATTCAGATAAGATGTCTTAACCATTCAGCATTACACCTCTTAATCATTCTAACCATTCAGAGGCAAATATCTGAACCATTCAGACATTTGCTCACGAAACAAATAATTTAAATCATTAAGTGCTGAACCATTCAGGCATCACCATTAAGCATCTGATTTAGATGCTGCCAAACAGCCCGTAGATTTCTCTTTTACTTGGCTTATGCTCTATTGACATAGCGTAGCATTATTACATAGTAATATAATCTTCTTTAAGATTGACATAATTAGCATTATTAAATAGCAATATAATTTTCTTTAAGATTTATTTTCAAACTGACTTATCGTTTTCGTTATTCAAAAGATATATTGTTTTAAATTCCAAATTATTTAAATACTAATGTGTGACACTGTAATCTTTTTCTATAAACAACGAATGTTATTCTAATGACACCCCAAAATTACACCGATTCGTTTTAAACCGAACCTTGATCTTCTTCTCAATAGGCAATAGCCGGAATGAGCTAGTGACACTAGCCATCTATTATTAATATTGTTACTGTGTATTAACTCTATAATATAATTAAGGTACACCTCACAAGAATCATATCACATGTTTATAGTGTATTAATACATATCTTTAACCACAAGTACATGGACAACTAGGTCTGTTAACCACTCAAATATAAACTAACAAAAAAAAAAAAAAACATATCCGGTATATCCTATTAAAAGCAGTGTCTGGGAGGGGTAGGTGGTGACGAGTCATTCCTATATCTTTTATTTTAAATCTTATATGATATATACATATATGTTGTATGCTCTATAGTCTGCTTGCAATCGTTTTCTAGTCGGGGTATTTTTGAAAACGGTCTCTCAGATGATTATAAAAAAAACATAAATAGGCATGGTGGATCATGGATGGATCCACCCACATATTACTATTCATGTAACTATATATGAGATGTGTTGATGTACAAATTGTTATTTTTTATTGAACTTTTTGCCGTTTTATAGATACATATCATTTTTGCTGACCTAAAGTTTAAAAATCTAACTCGTCCTGTGGCACCTCCCTTCCCACTTAACCTACCCACCCAAGTTCGAAACCTGTAACCCACGATTCCTTTTCCTTTTTAATAGCCGATGGAACTTTCAATTATAAATCTAGCAACCCATGTTCCTTAGTTTTTTTATTACTTTATTATTCATTTAATTTCATCAACACTTTTTTATTCTAAATTATTGGTTGATTACATATGTGTACTTTTGACATATGTAAGTACATATATAAAATTCCGAATGTTTCTTTACGTCATGTTTTTTCCACAGGTTTTCAAACCGAATACTTTGAATTACAATTTACAACTATGTGATATAAACATATATAATATATTTAACTATTTTATTTTTAATGTTCGATTCACAACAATTTATGATGTGACATATTTTATTTTTTTCCTTATTCGGCCCGCCTATGTTTAATTTAAATGTAACTGATGCTATTACCCAGAAAAAAAATAGGTCAATTTACTTTGTCACCAGCCAACTCTCCATTTTAACTTCTGAATTTGACAATTTTAACCTCTTATATTTTTTAAGGTTTATAATACATCATTTTAACCTCCTCAAGTTTTAAAATTTTAAGTTCACCCTATTATATTTCTACTTAAAAAACAAATTCCTTGTTTTTTTTATTATATTTCTACTTAAAAAACCAATTCCTTGTGTTTTTTTTGTATGTGTCGGTATAAATTTGAGTTTATTTACGTTTTGACGTAAATTTGTTAAAAAACAAACCGGGTCAAATATAAATTGTTTTCGTGTTTATTTTTTAGTATATTTTTAGTTGGTTTACGTTTCGATGTAAAGTTTGTTTGGAAACAAGTCAAGCCAAATATAATATGTTTTTATTAAACGGTATAAATTTGATTTACCCTATGTTTAAACATAAATTTAGTTTGGAAATGAGTTTGGCGATTATACCCTCTACATTATCACGCCACATACGGCGTCAACGCATGTGCTTACTTTTATGTATATTTTGGGTTGAACTACATTTCGATATTAATTTTTGTTTGAAGTCATGTCAAATATAAAAACGAGTCGGATTAGTTATAACCTATATTTTAACACGTCGTATATGACATCGTTATAACACATGACTTGTATAAAACTAGTTGCTACTGAACATCAAAATTGTGTATGCTCCAAAGGGTGTCAATATACTCCACCCAGACATATTTCAAAGTGATGAATCAAATTTTATATACTATTATTAAAACACGAGTATATAGTTTTCACCCACATGGTTATTTTTTTTATATGTTTTCTAGAGCTTTCTATAAATGGATTACATTAATGTCTCGATATAGCAAATCATACATTATATCATACACTCTTTCTGATCTCTTTTCACATGCATTATTACTTATTAGCTGGCGAATGATATAAAATTTTAAATTATTACATCCTATTTGTAATAATTGGACAAATCAATCACGTGGTATCTGATAAATTATGGATATTATTATTTATTAAACCTATTGACAAATATTATTCACACTTCAATTATTTAGTCAATCCGTTCAGATATTATTCTTTCTCATCTATTAATTTCTTAGTAAAGATGTATTTATTAATAAATATTTATGCTATGCGTTCTTATTATGTCACTCGTAAAATGACAAGTTACTAGTTATTCTTTACTCTTCCGTGGACCCAATTCTTGATTTATCATGAAGTGCTTAAGAACATTACAAAATGATCGAAAACAAGAAGAACAACCTATGGAGACAAAGGATGTCGTCTCTATAGACCCGATTAAGAAGATCGATCATGACCCCAATTTAACGAGTATAAAACATTATATTTATAAGAAAATATATTATAACTTTAGGATGATTGATCAAATACGTATTAATGATTAGAAAATACAGCTTTATAATGAACGAATAATTGCATGTGAGGCATGTAAGGATTCTGATAGTTTTAACTACTTGTTTGCGTCTTCGTACGAACATGCACGGTTCAATTTGAGTTACATGAACTGATCTATTTTTTTATTAAACATGTATTTATATCTTTGGTTAAAAATGCTTTATTATTAGTATACATTAGACGAGGCATCACAATTCTCATACGATTTAGATTGATTTATCATTATATATTTATCATCCTAAATTATAAATATATTTAGAAACTGATGCCTGTATATAAAAAGTATGTGACATGATGTAATTTAGTGTAATGTAAAAGTAGTAGTAGAATAATTTGTCGTTTAGAAAAATTACAATTGTTTTTGGTTTATGGTTGTAACCGTTTAGACACGCCATTGTAATCACATGTTACTAACATATTTGGTGTCATTGGTCCATATGAGTTTTGTAAGCTCACAAACATTAACGTAGGATATTAACATATATAAATCATTTTATTTTATGATACAGTGCAAATAAATAAGTTTGATAGATTAACATGGTCACAAGATTCATTCGTGAAAATAACACCGGTCGCAAAATAAAATTACCCATGGAGCTTTTTGAGATCGTCTTTTCTATTGTGACATCCGTAATCAAAATAAGGGCGTTGACCTTGACTTTTGTTCTTATATGGGCTTAGTCTTAATTTATGGTTCATTTCTTGTTGGGCTCAAATTTTGGCCCAATGGACCTACGTCTTTTTGATGGTCCTGGAGTTCATATCTTTATTTGACTTGTCATCTTATGAAGTCCTATGTAATGAGCCCGGTCGAGGTTTCTCTATAATGTAAAACTCAAAACTTAACCATAATATAAGTAACCTTACATCCATGGGTTTCGCTTAAAGCCTAGCAAATAAACTTAAGTGAATTCTAAAATATAAATTATCCAAACTATACGGCATGTGATACCTTGTTGGAACCGTCTTTGCGCATGGAATTTGAAAATGTAAAAATTGGACGACACGCGGTTCGAAACGAGACGAATTTCACGGGACTGGCCGAGGGCCCGGAGGACCTCCTCCCCTCCCAATTTGCGGCCACAAGGATTAAAGGGGGTATTCCCCCTTGCCTTGGCTCATTTGTGCAACAATTTGGTTTTTATATGAAACCCTAGCCACCTCCTTTCACCAAACTCTCTCTTTTCTCTTCTTCTTCATCAAACTTTTGAAATTTTCTAAAATCCTTCAAGCTTCCATCGATTTTTGATAAGCCAAACATCCAAGATCCTCAAACAAAGTAAGATACCTTCATCTTCGAAGATACGATAAGAAAAACTCGTTTTGATGAAGTTAAATCTTTGTTTCATTCAAAATATATAATAAACATCATCTATATTCAAAAACTTCATCTAATGATCTTGTATTTTCAGTTTTTGGTGCTAGATCGTGAGAATCTTAGTGTTACGATCGTCGGATTCGCTATTTGGTAAGAAACCCTAATTTTAGATTCTATGATAATCGAATCCATGATATTGATTGGAAATCTTGGATAACCTGCCTTTAATCAAGATTTTGAACCTATAAAACGTTTTGAACTGACTAAAATTGTTACTCAAAAGGATTGATGGGTTAAACGAAACGAAACGAAACAACGCAAGGGTACGAATATAACAATATGGGCAGCTTGCTGTCAGGAAAATAGGTCATTTTGTTCGAGCGATATCTTGGTCTAAATAAACTCAATTGGGACAAACTATGGGTCTAAACTTAAGTCCCATGAGTCCTCTAACTAACTCAAGTGGTCTCACGTCGTTTCGACGTCGTTTGGTCCTCCAAAAGTAGCAAACCAAACTGAAGGTCAAAACTGACGAATCTGGACAGCAGATTGGTCTTTATTCCTCGTGTCATAACTTTCTCATATTTTGTCAAATGAATCTGATTCTTTTTCTGGAGTTTAAGTTAAAGTCTCATCTTTTAAATGACACCTTGTACGCGATGTTTCGTTGTCACTTCAATTTCCAAACAGCCTGTACAAGACTGATGCGCAATCAGATATGTTGCTGAAATATTTTGTTAAGACTTATAAATAAAGGTTGGGACTAGATAATCTAAATTAAGACAAGTTTTGCATATAATGTTGATTAAACCTTTTTACAAAAGAATTAAATTATTAATTGTAACGATGGAAAACCTTGATATGTGTTAAGGGCTGGACTAATAGGATTATATCCTTTTAGTTATCGATATTTGGTGCTATATTAATACTTGTGTGAATTACATATTTTTAGAGCTTTCTCTACGTGTTATGGAAGTTGACCTGTGACATTTTAAGGTGAGTTTCACGGTCCCTTTTTAATGTATTTTACTTGGGGGAAAAGCATGCTCATGGTTTTGAACTATGTCGTGTTGGTTTTCTTTTGATACATTACATGTGGTTTGGGTCATGGGTTGAGTCTTGATATTCATTCATGAGTGTGTACTTGGGCTTGGACTTGTTATTGTGACTTGGACGTCATGCAGAGGTATTGTTAGTACTAACGGGTTGACACCCCCACCCTTGTTGTCAGTATACTAGTCGAGACTGACTTGGCCTGGGCGAGCCCTTGGGTGAATATAATCCAGGTAATTGGACTTGGATTAACTTAGGCTTGAGTTGATATCTATGACTGCTATGTACTTCATTCACATACAATTTTTCTACACATGTTATACATGGCAAAATACTTGTACTTATAAACCTGTGAATTCATCAATGTATGTTGACATTTTCGAGCATGTCTTTTCAGGTAATGAAATCTAGGTGTATGACATTGGACTTAGACGAGACCGCTCCTCTAGGAGCAATAGACGTTCAAGAGACTTTGAGACATTTATTGTTTTTGGATTGTTGGGTTTATGAATTGTATTTGGTGGATTTGAGATTGCATTGTTTGGGATTTGATTGATTTGAATCCGTATGAAATTTTTGGTGTGATTATGCATTTTGGTATGATGTTTTGGCGGTGACTACCCTTGACATGTGTTTCTATATGTCGGGTGACGTCATGACCCATTTACGGAGAATACCTTTAGATATTCTCTTAAACCACAATGTGTTATGACGATCCCGTCCGTTGCATCCTCGTGTTTCTGCTAAAAGCGAGGGTGTGACATCTGTCGCACAAGGGTCGCAAATAGCCTTTTGCTATCGTTTTGGGACCAAAAGTCTGTCACAACGCCAGTTTTCTACTTTTCTAGTAGTGTTTGACTTTGGATGTATATTGTTTGCTTATGCTGAACGCATTCATAAATGTAGGATATTAACATATGTAAATTATTTTATTTATGACACGGTGCAAATAAATAAGTTTGGTAAATTAACGATTTTAAGAAGCTCAGTACACAAAATAACATACGACTTCGTAAAATAGAGATTTTAAGATACTCCTATGAAATTTTATAAAATAAATAAGATTTTAAAAATTTTAACTTGTGACGTTGTTGAAAGATTTATTAATTTTTTTGGAAGCCAGACTTAATACAAAAGGCTAATAATAATTTAAGTAACATCGCTTGTTTATTGTCTCCTAGTTGCTAAGGAGGGAGGATCGAGTAAAAGTGTTCTCTTTCGGAAAAATAACATTATATGGTGACATATAACTAGAAATTAATATTAATTTTTAAATTAAAACAATTTGTGATTAAAAGAATTCAGTAAATTAAGTATCATTCAAATTTATGTCTTGAAATGGCAAATATAAAAAGAAAATTTACTATAATCATCTTTAGATAAATAATATGATATAAATTTTAGAGTAAATTTCGGTTTTGGTCCCTGTGGTTTAATCATTTTAACCATTTCAGTCCAAAAAGGAATCTTTGATCATATCATGTCCTGTTGTTTTATTTTTGTAACGGTTTTGGTCCCTAACACTAACTCTGTTAGTTTTTACAGTTAAATGTGAGGGTACTTTGGTTATTTTTCATTTGGAGAACTAGTTATGTAAATTGTATTAGATTAAGATAATTGTTGTAATTTTTTAAAATAATAAAAAATAAAAAAATAAAACTTACTCTTTCTATCTTTCATCTGCTTTCAACCACACCCCCCTACACCACACACCATTACACCACACCCTACAAAACCCTAACCTCAAACCCCCTCAAATCTCCACCATTTCAACCCTAAAAACCACCCCAACAACCAAAATCAAAATCTTGAACCCACAGCCACCAAGCACGAACAAATTGGTCAAAGATTGCACCTTTTTAGTGCGATTTTCACTAGATTTTCATCTGCTTGTTGGGTTTGGTTTCTCTCTCTAGAAATTGTTTCATTTTCTCTCTCTATTGTGAAATGTGTTGGAGAGAATAGAAGTAACTTTTCAGGCGTGGCAGTGGCTTTTGAGAGGTTGTTGCCTGAATGGGGATGCTCGAACTGCCCGAGACGAGGAAACGCTTTACTGTATCAAATCTGTGCATATCTTGAAAAGGCGCAATTGCAGAGGATAACGAAAAGTGCTGGTCACGGAACTTGTTGAAGAGGGATAGGGAGGACGTCGAAGACGGGGTTGATGTCGGGGATGTGGAGGGAGAGGTCGTCGGAGAAGCCGTGGCCCTGGTGGTCGATGGTGCAGACGGCAAAATCTGGCCTTGGCGAGGTGGACGAGGTGAGCTAGACGAACCAGCTAGACTCACCGGAGTAGTCGTGGACAACGCAGATGGCGCCGGAGATCGGCGCCAGAGTGAGGGGGTCCATGACTGCGTGAAGAGTTTCAGACCTCGAGGGTTTGTGAAGTGGCCAAAGGTGTGGGCGACGGAGTGACGGTGGTAGAATTGCTCCGGTGTTACGGTTAAACTGTTTAAAAAAACAAGGAATGTTTTTAAACTTTTGGTCTATTAGTTTAACTGTTAGTTTGTGATTGTTAAAAATCTCAACTCAGGTGGTTTGTTAGAGCATAAAATTGTGATAGTTTCGGAAGCATACATATATAAGTGTATAGTTTGAGACAATACTTTTGGTTATTAGTGTTTTCTACTCATAACATGACTTGTTAGACATGGATTTGAGTTAAGTGGGAGGTTACAATTCTTTTTTTCTTTGTTTGTTTGCAGTCTATAGTTCAAATGTTTTTATCATGTACACATTATAAAATTATATAATTTTTATTAAACAATCTCGCATGATACATAAGATTATAACATAGTAACACACACACACACAGTGACACACACACGTACACACCCACACACCCACACACGCACACACCCACACACGCACACACCCACACACGCACACACGCACACACACGCACACACGAACACACGCACCCACGCACGCACCCACGCACCCCCCCGCGCGCCCTTACGGGCGCATGGACGCACGCACGCACACACACAATACATACATACATACATACATACATACATACATACATACATACGTACATACGGACATACGTACACACGGACATACGTACACACGGACATACGTACACACGCACATACGTACACACGCACATACGTACACACGCACATACGTACACACGCACAAACGTACACACGCACAAACGTACACACGCACATACGTACACACGCACATACGTACACACGCACATACGTACACACGCACATACGTACACACGTACATACGTACACACGCACATACGTACAGACGCACATACGTACACACGCACATACGTACAGACGCACATACGTACAGACGCACATGCGCGCCCGCCCGCGCGCCCGAGCGCCCGA
>BJCO01363952.1:0-11342 GCA_018326465.1 Flaveria floridana
TTTATGTTCATCTTATTATTGTATGCATTGTGTATAAAGATCCATGGCTTGGGGTTTTTGTCAAATGGGTTTGATAATCAGATTTTAACATGTTTTAAATCATATATTCCGCTGCGTTTTTCATATATATAAGTAAATATGAACTTTGATAAACATGTTAAACCCCAACAGTAAGGGCATCCAAATGATTAGAGGAAACCAATGAAAGGTCTCCTTCTAAGCCACAGCTCATAAGGAGTCTTACCATGAGTCTTGACAACTAAAACTATGTTCTGCATATAGGAGGCATTATTGACTGCCTCTGCCCAGAAGGTGATAGGAAGTTTAGAGTCATATAGTATGGTTCTTGCATCTTTAATATGTGTTTTGTTTCTCCTCTCAGCAATGCTATTTTACTAGGAAGTCCTAGGAGCACTATATTGTCTTGTATTACCTTTCTCATCACCAAATGTATCAAGGATTTGGTTCTTGAATTCAGTTTCTTCATCACATCTTATGATTTTGACATTGTGATCACATTAATTCTTAATTATCAGAATGAAGTTCTTCAAGATATTAGGTGTCTCAACCTTAGTTCTAAGGAAGAAAACCTAAGTGTATCTTATGAATTCATCTATGATCATCAAACAGTATGAGGTACTTCCTAAACTCATTACACTGGTGGGGCCAATAAGATCCATATGTATTAAGTGTAATAGATTACTAATGGAGTTCCTTTTCTTTAGCTTGTGAGACACTTTATGTTGCTTCCCTTTCAGACATACAACACAATGGTCATCACTTGTAAGCTCTTTCTTTGCACTCCTGCTACCAAATTATTCTTAATTAATTTATTCATGTTTTTAAAGTTTACATGCCATATTCTTTTATGCTATAGGATCACCACTATTAGCTTAAGATAGAAAGCAAGAAATTTTTCAAGATAGGGATGCTTCCTTCAAATCCATTTGTATATGTTCCCTTTCTTAGGGGCTCTGAGGAGGATAGCTCTTGAGGAATTATCACCCCGGGATTGAGAACAATGCACTCATGCTCAGTAAAGAGCATGTTATGTCTCTGGCCATAAAATTAGGATGCACTTAAGAGATTATACCCAAGCTCCTTAACATAGTTTACCTTGTTAATGCTAAGCTTACCATTTATGACTTTGACTTTCCAGTAATGTAACCACCTGATTTTCCTCCAAAAGCAATTGGCCCTCCATCAATTCTTTTAAAGTTCTAAAGCAAAGAGTCATTACCTGTCATGTGCCTAGAACAGCCACTGTCAATGACCCATATACTTCCTTTGGTCTTTAGTTGTTCCTCCATAAAAGAGATGGCTAGTTACATTTGGAAACCCAAGACTTGTTGGTCTTGGGCTTGTCAAAGAGAACTGAAGATAATTCAACAATTATTGATCCTATATGCAAGCTCAAAAGATCATTTACTGTTGTTAATGAAGAACTTTCAGTCACATGGTCTTCCTTCATCTTCCACACTATCTTTGGAAGATTAGACTTGGCCTTCAAGATTTCAAAAGTTTTGATGACTTCAGAAGTTTTGGAGACTGGACCTTCAAAAGCTTTTTCATCCACTACAGTAGACTTCGGTACTTCGGAAGCGTTCCTTTCTTTCGAGACCAAATTTTCTTCCGGAGGTAATTTTTCAACTATTTTCTTCTTCACTTTGGAGCTTCCGAAAGGAAAATATTTTCCTTCCGAAGCTATCTTCTTCTTCTTCTTCTCTGAAGTTTTCTTCTTAGTCATATGAATAGTACCTTTGGGATTATAGATGCAATGCTTAGCAAAGTGAGAGGTACCACCACACATAATGAATTCAGTTAGTATACTTCTGAGCAGGAGGCTAAGCTTGGTCTCTTTCCACTTCTTTCTTATCTTCACAGATGATGTATCAAGCTTCTTAGGGTGAGGCTTGCTCTTAGAACTGGATGGTTTAGTCTATACAGCAGTGTGCACATTTAGTCAGCCTTCTTCTGTTGACCAGGATGATTTGGACATGAACTAGGAGACCTGGTACAAGAGTCTATAGTTGAGTTTTAGTCTTTACCACTTCAAATCTAGCAGAGATTAATACTTTTTTTTCTTGGAGTTGAATGTGGCCTTGATCTGTTGAGCTTTCTTTGATTTTCTTTTGGCTGCCCTGATCAAGTTCTTCCTAGCAGACTTGGTCATCCTTGGTTCTTTCTTGTCTCCAGGCGAGTAGTGACCCTTCTTAGGATGATCCTCTTCACTCAATTCATATCAATCCTTCACTATCTCCTCTTCATCTTCATCCTCTTCTTGGATAGGGTCTATACATATTTACTTTAGTAATGCATTCAGTGGTACAGATATGTTCTAATACCTTGTCTTCTTCATGGTCAGCCATTAGTGCTTGGTTAGGAGAAACATCGTGTACCTGAATTCTCAAGTCAAAGCCTCCTTTTTCAATAACAACAACAACTTATTATTTTGGTTGGCTTGGCTTTTTAGACCTGGGAGCAGTATCAGTGTAGTTAGGCGTAGATTATGCTTGGCTACCATTATTCCTTGGTGCCTTGCACTCCCTAGCAAAGTGTCCCATCTATTTACAGTTATAACACTTCACTTTGCTTTAATCCAGTCCAAACTTTCCATTGGATACGATGTTAGAAAACTTTCTTCTGGTTCTCTTGTAGAACTTCTTAGCTCTATGAGTAAGAAGAGCCACTTGCAGGACTACCTCCATATAATCCTGATCATCTGGATGGATATAATCCAAATCTTCAAGAGTGAAGAGAAAGTTACATAACTTTCATCAGTAGAAAAAAAGGATTAAGAAGAGCTTGTCTCTTGGAATGGACTTCCTTAGATGTAGCTCTCCCTTGGTATCTCGGGAAAGGTGATGAAAGGACCCTTTTGTGAGTTGACAGGGTAGCAGAAAAGATGATGTGTGGTTCTATACTATCTCTTTCAACCACATGCAGGGATGAACTCTGTTGATTACTAGAAGAGCTACTTGTTAGGTTCTACATGTTCATCTCCATCTACTAGCCACTGAGGATACCATACATCTTTGTGAGAGCAAGGGTAGAGAGGTTTTCAGTTCTCTTGATGGCCACACAGTAGTATATCCATTGTCTGGGAAGAGAGAACATTAACTTCCTCATAATGTCCCTATTCTCAAGCTTTACTCCAACATCCATGAGAGTATCTATAATCTTAACATATCTAAAGTATTGTTAGTCGTAGTTTATCTATAATCTTAACATATCTAAAGTATTGTTAGTCGTAGTTTCACCCGACTTGCAGGAAAAGTTCTCAAACTACTGCTTAATGAGGTCCTTCTTGTTTTCTTTGGCTTCCTTAGACCCCTCAAAAATGAGCTTTAGTGCATCCCAGAGATGCTTATCCATTTTGCACTTTTTGAAGCCTCTGTATATAGAGTTTGGAAGAGCAGTTTGGAAAGTGGTCATGGCTTTTTGATCTACATTAATCTTCTTCCAATCTTCTTTAGAATAGTCAGCCATTTCCTTAGGAATTAACCCACCTCCTGCAGTGGCTAAAAAGTGCTTGGGATATGAGGTCCTTCGACAACAGATTTCCACATCCTGCATTCTTGAGACTTGATAAACCCTTCCATATGTTGGTACCAAGTATCAAAGTCATCAGAAGTGATCAGTGGAGACTTTGTCTAGCACCAGTTTCCATATCAGCTTTGATAGAGCTGCTATTTGAGCTGGTAAGTGTTTTGTAAAACTGAAGAGATCTAAGATGGTGAGATCATACAATCAAGAGCCTTAAATGCTCTTATATTGTAGGACCAGTGAAGGGGGTCAATGTAACAATTTCACAATGTTAGGAGAGTTAGAGCACTTAATATATCAAATAAGGAATCAATGTAAGATGAAACAAAGAACACAAGTAAAGAATAGAACAAGAACAAGAACACAATAATATAGTTTTCAAGAATGATGTATATTGCTCTCAAGTTCTTACAAAGTGTTATAATGCTTTGAAGGCTAGCTGGAAACCCTAATCTAGACAACAAGATCAATGTAAACACTAAAATTAGATTGTCTGACTAGTGACTATGACATGCCATAGCTCACATCCTTATATATTACAAAAAGGATAAAAGTAAAAAAGTAGAAAGTTATAGACTTAAGACTTTAATCTACAGTTTGATAAAAGTATGGATTTTTCACTAACTCATATAAGTTGGTGAGTTTTCAGAGGTTGTAGCGAAAAGTGGTTTAGCTTTTGTCAAAAGATGATTAAGAAAAAGCATGTCTTCTCTGTCTTCAGAAGAAATCAGTCTCTTGGCTTTGGAAGACTTTATCTTTGAAGCTTCAGAAGACTTCATCTTTGGCTTCGGAAGATTTGGTATTTTGGCTTCAGAAGATTTGGTACTTAGTGTAATTTATTGAGTTGTATTAAATCTTTCAAAATAACTTCCTTGTATTTCTCACGTGCATGCTGAGAATTTTTTGGTTGCATCAGCCTATAAGTGTAATCCTTACACGTCAGTGTCATGAACTTCTATTAATCCAGTATACTTTGAACAAACTTTTCTTGATGAAATAAAATACCGGTTTCACTATGTTTCTCTTTGATGCCTAATAAGAATGTTATTTCCCCAACAGAAATCATCTCGAATTTCTTCTTTATCACTGCTTCAAACTCTTTGCACATGCCATCATTCATAGATCTAAAGATAATATAATTGACATAAATCTGAACGAATAAGATCATCACCAGCCTTTTGTATAAACAATGTTTAATCAATACCTCCTTGAGTATACCCATTTTCAAGCAAATACTCTGTGAGAGTGGCATGAGATACTTGATGTAAACCATATAAATCTTTGTCTAGTTTGTAAACATACTTTGGATGATCTGGATCTTCAAATCCTGGTTGTTGGCAAATGTATATTTCTTCCTTGACCTTGCCATATAGAAATCCATTTTTAACATCAATTTGGTATACTTTGAGATTCATGTATGAAGCATACGTAAGAAAAATGAGAATAGCCCCAAGTGTAGCTATATAATAATATTTCTTCCTTGACCTTGCACTACCAAGCGAGCATTTTTTTCAAGAAATCTCACCCTTTTCATTCGTTTTGTCATAGAATATCCAATTTGTTTCAATTAGCAGCGTATCATTAGGTAGCTCAACAAAATGCCAGAACTTAGTTTCTTAAACTATATCAACTTATCTTGCATTGCCTCAATTGTGACGGGTTGGAAAGTTTCGTCTGTTCATTGTCGACATTAGTTAAACTAAGGGACTAATTATCTTTTAACAAGAGGATGATGTGATACCGGCATTTTTAGGTTATTTTCCGACTAACACGAACAACATTATCTGAATAGTCATGCCTGCGTTTCATTTAATTAGAGTTTAATTGCGTGAGTTATTGCACAAACACTCACGTAATAGTAATCGAAGAACTAGCGAATTACACATGAGACTTGTCTCCGAACGTTGGTGATTTATCAAAATAATAATTTAGAAAAATATAATTTACGTGAAAATATATGTTAGGTGATTCTATTGTTTGATAGTTAACTTTGATAATAAAAGTATGAAATTTTGAGCATTAATGTGTTATTACATGTTTATAGTTTTAATAAATAAACCGTTAAAAACATTGCTATAAATCAATTGATTGGACATTTGTTTGTTTGGAGTTTAAATAAAAATGACTTGACGTATCTAGCAATTCGTTTTAGAGAAAAGAACCTGCCCATGGATCAACTGAAAATAAAGTTAGCATTATGCGAAAAGAAACAAGTATTTGAATCCTCAAAGATATTTACTTCTTTACTAATATCGTCCTTAGAAACAAATCTGTTTTTAAAATACATTTTGAAGTCAAATTTTTTTATTATCACTTTGTTTATTCTTAATTTTGTTTTCATTGTGTATAATTTTGGCCTTTAGTTTTTTAAATTTTAAACAAGTTGGTGTGAAACAAAAAACAACTACTTTTTCATTTACCATTTCGTTCAATACATAAAGTGTTTTACACATAGATCTGTTTTTTTGTCAATAACACTCATTATTACTTTCCTAATCTTTTACCAATTAACCCATGCACATTCAAAGATCTACATAAATATTAATATTATCAGTTTTGATTTCAGATAAAATTGTAGGGTTGCAGTCAAGTTCATATTAACTGACGGTTTAAGGTCATTTTTGTTGAAAACCCAAACCATAAACCATGCCTTCGTCATCTTTTGTGTATGATGAAGGCATACATGTATAATCATGATTGGTCGTTGTAGCAATATTAGCAAATTCAACACCACTCTTTGCACCATTAGCTGAATCATTTGAGATTTAATAGTACCTTCAACCATAGTTGATTAAAGTTCAAATTTCTTAACTATAAGTTTAGCCGAAGCAAATTCACTGGTAACTCGACTAATTTCCATTGCAAGCTCATAATTTCGTTGAGTTAAATCCGTTTTACCACATTCCTTGTCATGCAAGTTTAATTGTAATTGGTAAGCAATTTGTTACGTCTATCAGTTTTTTCCTAGAAAATGTTTTCATCTCATTTATATTTTCTATTTAAGCATTGAAGTTTTTCAAGTTCTAAAATTAGATTTTTATTATGAGCTTGATATCATTGAACTTTCTCAACATAGTTTGAAGAACAAAGATCCTCATATACCTCTAACTGATTTATGGAAGATTCAGATTTTTATAAGACTACAAGCTTTGAATACTTTCTCTTCCTTTATATTTGCTTCATCATGATATGTTGGAGTTAATTCACCAACATCTGATTTCTTGTTAACATCACTCTTATCATCGTTAGAAACTACCACATCAACCTTTTTAGAAATGTCTTCTTCATATACATTTTGACTAATCTCAAATTCTTCATCAACTTTATCAACAAATATCTCCTGATGTAGTGCGCGGAACGAATCGAAGTACTATCACGTTGATTCTGCGAATACCCGTGAAGTTCTTCACCCAAACCCCAAATTCGACCCAAGAGTCACGAATTTGAAAAGACAAAGTTCTTAATTCTCAATAAAATTAGATGTCCCTTTACATTACAAGAACTGAACTTTAAATAAGCAAACACATATTAGGGATGGGCCTAAAACAAGTAACCCTAGGCCCAAACAAAAACCCAAAACAAACTCGAAATCTAGAAAAAACATAAAAGTGGCCCAAAAGCCCATTTAGAGGCCTTATTTCAGAAAATTAACGGGATAACCTGCCTACGGTGGTTACCACAACATGGCCCTCGTTTCTGCGGTCGTTTTGACTGGTATCACGTCAGAAACGGAGACTCACAGGCCGGGTTAGGCTTATTTTCGTGAAGCGCGGTCTTGGGCCTCCAAAAAGTGTAAGGCCCGCTCTTCAGCACTTGGGCCCGCATCATTCCCTCCGGGGAAGACAAAATTCACCCTCGAATTCACAGCAGGTTCATCATCAGAAGAGTCACCATAATATGGCAACAAATGTTTCAGATTAAACACATCTGAACAACGAATGTGACTAGGCAATTTCAGCTTGTAAGCATTGGGGTTAATCTTCTGCATAATTTCAATAGGCCCAATCTTCTTGGCTGAAAGTTTGTTGTAGTCTCCTACTGAAAACCGATCTTTGGTTAAAATAGCCCACACGAAATCACCTTCTTCAAAATCAACATGTCTACGTTTCTGATCAGCAGCCTTCTTATACTTCATATTGGCTTGGGCCAAATTATCACGAACTGCTTGATGAACTTCATACAACCCATCTACAAAATCTTGAACTTTCTTTGGAACAGTACCAGAAATTGGAAGTGACATTAAATCAAGTGGTCCTCGGGGCTGAGATGAGTAAACTACCTAAAATGGGCTGAAGCCAGTGCTCCAATTAATAGCATGATTATGAGCAAACTCAGCTTGGCATAGTTTTTGGTCCCACGCTTTCACATGATCACCAACCAAACACCGTAACAAATTCCCAAGTGATCGATTAACAACTTCAGTTTTGAGGATGCTAAGCACTACTGAAGTTAAGCTGGGTATTCACCATCTTCCACAATGTACACCAAAAGTGACTTAGAAAGCGCGTATCCCAATCAGACACAATAGAAGAGGGCAACCCATGCAAACGATACACATCACGAAAGAACAATTGTGCCATATTAACAGCATCAGATGTCTTCTTGCAAGGAATAAAATGGACCATCTTAGAAAACCGGTCAACAACCACAAAAATAGAATCATAACCTCTCTGAGTACGAGGTAACCCCAACACAAAGTCCATACTAATATTAACCCAGGGCTGCGAAGGAATTGGCAAAGGCATATAGAGGCCTGCATTAGTAGTCGTGCCCTTTGAGACTTGACAAATACGACATCTCTTCACATAACGATCCACTTCCTTTCTCATAGTAGGCCAGAAATAAGAATTTTGCACCAACTGTAAAGTACGATTACGACCAACATGCCCTTCACCATGTAATTCCTTAATAATTTGCAAGCGAAGGCTAGAATCAGGAATACATAGCTGATTTCCTTTGAAAGAAAACCGTCATGTAAAAGAAAATCTGACTTCTTCCCCGTTTGCATATCCTGCATAACAACTGAAAAATATGGGTCAATGATTAGCTGCTCAAGAATGACATCAAGACCAGGTACATCAACTCTCATAGAAACAAGCAGATTGCTCCTTCTGCTTAAAGCATCAGCAACTCTGTATGAAACACCAGTCTTGTGTTTGACCACAAAAGTGAACTTTCCAAGAAAGGCCAACCAGCGCCCATGTTTATGGGATACCTTGTCTTGTGTTCGAATATGCCTTAAAGAGTCATGATCAGTGAACAAAGCAAACTCTTTATGGAACAAATAATGACGCCAATGCTTTACAGCTTGTACCACTGCATAGAACTCCAAATCATAAGTACTATACCTTAACTTTGGCCCTGTCAATTTTTCACTAAAATAAGCAACAGGTCATCCACCTTGGCTCAGAACCCCGCCAATCCCTATCTTTGATGCATCTGTATGAAGTTCAAAAACCTGAGAAAAATCAGGCAATACCAGAATTGGGGCTGTAGTGAGCTTGTCTTTTACTACTTGAAAAGCCTGCTCAGCTTCTTCTGTCCAAATAAATAGCTTCCCCTTCATGCAGTCTGTCACTGGGGCCATAATAGAACTGAAATATGGAATAAACCTTCTATAAAAAAAGCAAGGCCATTAAAGCTACGAACTTCAGTAAAAGTGGCCAATTTTGAACAGCTGCTACTTTAGATTCATCCACCTGTATCCCATCACCAGAAACAACATACCCTAAAAATAGAACTTTAGGGGTTATGAACACACACTTCTTTACAACTGCATAGAAGCTATCCCTTCGTAGTAAGGCCAAAACCTACCTGACATGTATGACATGCTCCTTGACAGAGACACTATAAATAAGAATATCATTGAAATATACGACCACGAACTTTCCAATAAATGGCCTGAGCAATTGATTCATTACATGCATAAAGCTGCTGGGTGCGTTTGATAAACCAAAAGGCATTTCCAACCACTCGTACAACCCCTCACGAGTCTTGAAGGCAGTTTTCCATTCGTCTCCGGGTCTTACACGAATCTGATAGTATCCACTTTTCAAATCTAACTCTGTGAAAACAGTGGCACCACTAATCTGGTCAAGTAAATTATCAAGTCGAGGGATAGGAAACATGTACCTCATAGTAATCTTGTTGATTGCTCGACTGCCAACACACATACGCCAAGTACCATCCTTCTTTGGAGTCAACAAAGCAGGAACAGCACAAGGGCTCATACTCTCACGAACGTGGCCTTTAAAAACCAGTTCTTCAACCTATCTACGCAACTCCTCATGTTCTCCCGGACTCATCCTGTAATGTGGCTTATTAGGCAATTGTGACCCAGGCTCCAAATCAATGTGATGTTGAATGTCACGTAAAGGTGGCAATCCATCAGGTAACTCATCGGGGAAACATCATAAAATTCCTCAAGTAAAGGAATCATAGCATCAGGAACTCCAACCTCTACAGGCACTTCTTTCCCTATCAACACAAAAACATTTCCTACCTCCTCCAATTCCTCTTTAAACTGATTAAGAGTTAAAAGATTACCCGACGGCTTCGTGGGTAACACCTTCGGCTTGCTTGGGACTAGTGTAATTTTCACACCACCAAATAAAAAGCTATAAGTGTTAGACCGCCCATTATGTTCGATGCTGCGATCATACTCCCAAGGTCTACCCAACAGCAAATGACATGCATCCAACAGAAAAGGAAACAAGAGCTCGTTTCGACTAATACTGGTTCATCTTCTAAGGGTGCTAGTACCACATCACACCAGACTTCATCCCTGTATGTTGCACCAACAGAAAAGGAAACAAGAGCTCGTTTAGAAACCATTACCTTACCACCTTTCTTGAGCCACTAGAGCTTATAAGGCTCAGAATGATTTTCTGTCTTCAAAGCTAACTTTTTAACAGCCTCTTCTGAAACTAAATTATCACGGCTTCTTGAATCGATAACAAAGGTGCAAACCTTTCCCAGGACAGTACAAGTTGAATGAAAAATATTATGTTTAAGCCAGTCATCTGCCTTTGGGGCATAGCAAACTCGTCTAACCACCAAGTTCACCCCAACATCTCCAGTCACAAACTCTTCTTCATAATCGGGCTCTTCATCAAATACTAGGGAATCTTCATAGTCTTCATGTTGTTCATCCTCAGATTCAACGAACATATGGTGCCTACCCACCTTCTTCCAGTCAGCGTACCAATGGTCTGTCTCCTCACAACCAAAACATTTCACACCACTACTACTAGCACCCTTAGAAGATGAACCAGTATTAGTCACCACAGGTTTCTGCTGATTGGTCACAACCTTATTGGCCCCGCTACTCATTCTAGGAGTTCCACCACCAGGGGCAGAAGAATACGAACCGCCTACCCGACGGTTTTGCTTCTCAAAAGCCAACACCCTTTGGTGTGCCTCAGCAATCGTTACGGGATCGAAAAGATTTACAGAGTCCATAATCTGAACCCTCAAACCCCCCGATATACCTAGCAACAAGTTGTTCTTCAGATTCCTGAATATCATTTCGAGCAACCAATTGATAAAACTCGATTGTGTAGTCATCAACCGACTTAGACCCCTGTTTCAAATTCTGCAAACGCTGGTACATCAAACGTTGAAAATTATGAGGCAAAAAATTAGATCGCATACACTTTTTCATTTTGGCCCACGTCACAATCCTTGATTTTCCAACCCTGTTACGTGTTAGTTTCAACTGTTGCCACCACGCTGATGCCCTTCCACGTAACCTGGTAGCAATCAAAGGCACCCGCTTGTTTTCAGGCACCTCTTTG
>BJCO01363953.1:0-12969 GCA_018326465.1 Flaveria floridana
TTGTTGAGGCTGGCATCCATATTTTGACATGTCGTTGTATTTTTAGATAAAAAGAATGTTGTAATGAAATAAATGACATGTTTTTGTTATTAATGAATGTTTTTAAATTCCGCTGCAAACTAAATATATGTTTTAAAATGTTCTATGTGCGATGAATGACCAACTGTGAGGTGCCCGGGAACGGGGCCTTACAATAAAACAAGATCTAATTGAGTTAGATGACTACCTTGATATTCTTGAAAGCTTGCCATGAAAGCAGTAAAGGCAGTTTTAGACTCTTCATCCTCTAATAGGATGTTTATCACATCTTTAACTTTGCTAGATTTAGCAGAGCTAACAAATGGAGTCTCTGTTTGAGGCTTAGAACTTTGAGAAATAGGAGGAGACTGAGGTTGAGGTTGAGGTTTAGTTGCATAAGCAGGTGCGCTTATGAATGATGTATCAGTGAAGAATCCTGCTCCTACAAACAGATCTCCCTCTTCTTCAGGTAAACTTTCATTCTTAGCCATGAAAGCATTCTCAATAGTATTTGTAGGAGATGCAACAAATTGATACTGCGACATTGAGGATGTTCTGTCATTATTCCTTGAACTCTCATCAGTCTCCGCAGATTCAATCTTGGCAATCAACAGATCTAGATCCATTGGAAATTTCTCTGTGTGCTTTAATAATGTCACAGTTTGTTTTCGTGATGATGGTAAAGCATTGAGAAGTCTAATGTTTAGGTCTTCAAGATAATATGTAATGCTAGCTATTGATATCTCTATGGTAAGCTGCACATATCTGTTCATTATCTGATTGATGGTCTCACCAGATATATGTTGAAAAAGCTCTAACTGCCTCTTTAGTTTTTTCTTTCTGGGATTTTATATTTCTTTAACACCTTCACAAATGGTCTTTAAAGCTTTGTACATTATGTAACCAGTTTGATATCCATCAAGCCTGGCTAGGACTTCAAGAGGTAGTCATTCACACATCAGAGAGTAAGCTTTGATATCATTCTTAACCTTTCTCAGATCACCACCTTGTAGACCATCTTCAGGGTAGGGTTCTGGTGACTCTTTGGTATTGACAAAACCCCTGTCAGGCCCATCAGTGGTTATAGGAATATATGGTCCTTTTTCTATAGATTTCCAAAGATCAGTATCAATGGAATTCAGGTGATGTTTTAACCTAAGTGACCAATTTTTAAAATCTGTTCTGTTTTGAAGCTTAGGAACTCTATTTTAGAATCTTCTGATTTCACCATTTTTTTATATTTTGATTTTAAGAAGAAGAAATATTTTTGTTGATTTTTTAAGTTTTTGAATTAAAGAAATGAATTAAAAATATTTTTGGATTTTTCAAAATTTTAAAATCTCTAAGTGTTGAAGTTGATGCGTCTGAACAGTGTTAACACGCCCCAACTTTTGTGGTACTTCTGGCTTTGACCTAGAAACGTCTAAGGGATTGCCTTAGAAGAATTCTCTAAAATGCCCAACTAGATGCTCCTAAACAGTAGTGATGCGCCCAAACAGTTGTCAGACGCCTGAGAATAAAAACACCCAAACAGTTCTAATGCGCCCAAATAGTTGAAATGCGCCTAGAATTACTTAGTTTCTAAGTAATTCAAAATTCTCCACACAGTTGAAATATGTCTCAACAGTTGTAAAACGCCCGACCCAAAAACACCTTAATAATTGTAAAGCGCTTGAACAGTTGTAAAGCGCCTAAACACTTAGGCAATTTTTAGCCCCTTAGGCAATTTTTAGCAGTTTTTCAACCCTAATGCGCCAAATTCAACATGTTCTTGTGATCATAACGAACTCAAATCTTCTGAAATTCTTCAAAACTTGATGAATATATTTGAAATCTTCCAATTCAGTAGATTTTATATCGATTAACAATCCTTTCAATTTAATTTCTTCAATTAAAAACAACAAATCAGTGTTTTACTCGATTAGTTCGAAAATGAAGACAACTTCCAAACACAAATTCGATCAATTCACTGAAATTGGATGAATTAAACCCGAAATTGTGATTGAATTCATGTTTCAGATGATGAAACACAACTGAAATCAACAATATTTCAAGCGAATTGCTTATCAATCACAGATTCAAGTGATTTATAAGTTTGCAAGTTCGAACAGAACTCAATCACTAAACCAACAGCTCTGATTCCATTTGATTGGAACAAATGTATAGATATGTGATAATATTAGAAGGTTAATTCAATCAAATACGAACACAGTAATCAAATCAATGCACAAAATTAAGAAAAATTCATAGAAGTTTATTGATAATAGCAAAGACAATTACAAGTGTAAGTAGCAGTTCGTTCAAGTCTCTTCTACTACACTAAACAAACTAAGCTATTTTTTCTATCAATAAACTATAGGGACACTATTTACATAAATAGTCTCTATACTATGACAAAAACTTATATAAAATACAAATAAAGACAACATGTTAATCTTAAGAAGTTCTAACAAGTTCCATCCTTCATGATTTCAAGCATATTCAAGGAACTACTGTAGCATTTTGGTCGAGACTCACAAGGTGGAAGAATTACTGGTGAAGGATCTATGACAAACGGATTATTAAGCTTTGATAGAGTGAACTACTGCGAGCAGCTGAATTTCAATCTTCTTAGCGTGTTTTAGATATGTGATAAGAAATATTCCACACACTTCACTAAGACTCATTGCTACATTCTAAAACTAGGATTTCAAATTCCTGAAGAATGGGTTGTCTTGAAGACTCCGAGGAAGAATAACACCTATGTCTTAAACCTTAATTCTGCAAATCTTAAAGAAGAAACCTATCTTATGTCTAAGGAATCATTTTATTAGTCAAAACTTTGGCATAGACGCTTTGGACATATAAATTTCAAAAATATGAACAGACTTTTCAAAGGAAACCATGTAGTTGGTCTTCCTCTTAAAGAATTTCACTTCATTGACCATTGTTCAGCATGCCTCAAAGGAAAATAACACAAGTCATCTCATAAACCAAAGCTTGTGAACACAATCAATACTCTATTGAAGTTACTTCACATGGATCTTTTTGGACCAACTCATGTTATGAGCATTAGAAAGAAACAGTATTTTTTGCTGATCATTGATGATTATTCATGTTTTGCATGGGCTTTCTTTTTACTTCATAAAAACAATGCATCACAAATAATAAAAGACTTTATCACTAAAATTGAAAATCAACTTGATCATAAAGTAAAATCAATTAGAAGTGATAATGGAACAGAATTCAAAAATGATGAGTTGAATTAATTTTGTGCAACCAAAGGCATTGCACATCAATTCAGTGCAGCTATAACTCCTCAACAAAATAGGGTAGCTAAAAGGAGAAATAGAACACTAATTACAGTAGCATGAATGATGCCAGCAGGTGCTAAACTACCTATTACCTTTTAGGATGAGGCAGTCAACACAGCCTGCTTTGTACAAAATCCAACTCCGATAGTCAAAGAAAGCAACAAGACAATCTATGAACTTATTTTTCTAAAAAAACCATTCATTGGAATTTTCAAGTCATTTGGTAGTCATGTATCAATATTAAATGCTCGAGATCATTTAGGAAAGTTTGCTTCAAAGTCTGATGAGGGACTCTTTGTAGGTTATTCCTCAGCTTCAAAGGCTTTCAGAGTGTATAGTCCTAGATTGAACACCATTGATGAATCAACCAATGTTCAATTCAATGAACACTCCATTCCTAAGTCAACCAATGGTCCCAACTGGTTGGTTGATATTGACTTATTTATTAGATCTTTTGATCAGTTCCACTTGTCATATGCAGGTAACCTACAGTCAGCTGGAACTTATAGACACGTAGAAAGAAGAGATGATTTTTCCATGATTCCTCCAACTTCTGTTGATCAACCAAATGAATATGTTCCTCTGTAAGCTGATCCTGTAAGACAAGCACCACAACATCATTTCAACTGAGGCTGGTCCTAGTTCTTTGCTAACTCCTTCAGATGAACCATCAAATGAAGTGAGGAATCCAGCATCAGCTACTGTTCCAGTTGAGACTGGGAGAAATGCAAATGATGATAGTGTTCAAAGTGCAGCAGATGCCCAAGCAGAAACCAATGAAGACTTTGATTACTTTCATCACTCTCCCACATCATAACCTGAAGGTGCCACTTACCATGATGATCTGAATGTCTCTAACCTTAATGTATTAATTGCTGGTGACTACATTTCCAACCACCAGGATACATAAGGATCATAGTGTCAAGCATCATTGGTGAACTAGATGAGCGGGTAAGTAGAAGCAACTCAAGTACTTCACACATCTGTTTGTTTTCTTGCTTTCTGTGTTAGACAGTACCCAAGAACATAAAAGAGGCTCTTTAAGACAACGGCTAGATCAAGGCAATGCAGGAAGAGTTGCTCAAGTTCAAGAAACAAGAAGTATGGTAACTGGTAGATCTCCCCAAAGGTTAATACCCTATCAGTACCATATGGCTATACATAAACAAGACTGATGATAGGGGCATTGTCATCAGAAACAAAAAAACATTAGTGGCATAGGGCTACACTCAAGAAGAAGGAATAGATTATGATGAAGTGTTTGTTTCTTTAGCCAGATTAGAAGCCATTAGAATTTTTCTTGCGTACTTTGCATCCATGAAATTTATAGTGTATCAAATGGATGTGAAGTGTGCTTTTCTCTATGGAAAGATTGCTGAAGAAGTCTATGTGAGTCAACCTCCAAGCTTTGAAGACACAGATTTCCCTCACAGGGTATACAAGCTTGACAAAGCTTTGTATGGTCTACATCAAGCCCCACGAAAGCAGTATAAGACTCTATCATCTTTTCTACTCACACATGGCTACGAAAGAGGAAAGACTGATCAAACTCTCTTCAGAAAGAGAAAAGGAAAAGACATGTTGCTAGTCTAGATTTATATGGATGATATCATTTTTGGCTCAACAAACAAATAACTCTGCAAAGATTTTGAAGATCTCATGCATTCCAAGTTCCAAATGAGTGCAATGGGAGAACTCACTTTCTTTTTAGGGGTGCAAGTACAACAAACAACAGATGGAATCTTCATCAATCAATCAAAATATGTTAAAACCATATTCAAGAAATTTCATTTTGGAGATTAATAGTCTATCAGAACTCCTATTGATACGAAGATGAAGATAGGTCCATATTCAGAAGGAAAATAAGTGGATCAGACTCATTACAGATCTATGATTGGATCAGTCATGTATCTAACAGCTAGTAGACCTGACATTTTGTTTGGTGTATATGTTTGTGCTAGGTATCAAGCAGATCCTAAGGAATCTCATGTGAATGCAGTCAAGAGGATATTCATATATCTTAAGGGAAAGCCTGCACTTCGATTATGGTATCCAAAGGAGGGCGACTTCAATCTCTATGCATACACGGACAGTGACTATGGAGGATGCAACTTCAATAGGAAGTCCACATTTTGCGGTTGTTAATTTCTTGGTTCTACACTGGCCTTCTGGCAGTGCAAGAAGCAAACAAATGTGTCTGTTTCAACAGCAGAAGCTAAGTACATTGCAGCATCAGCTTGTTAGTCTCAAGTTCTCTGGATTCAAAACCAGTTATTCCATTCTTAAAAAAATATAAAAATAAAAAAAAAGTACAAAAATCAGAAAACTGACTGTGTTTGTGCAAAAGTTATACCATAGTAACTCAGTTTTTGTAGACATCTTGAAGCACAAAAGTCCAAGATCAATTATCACTGGGAAATTTGTATCACATCTGATGAACAAGTCAATCCAAGCAAGAATTGACAACCCAAGCAATAGTTAAAAGTTCATTAACAAAAGCAAAATATCCATATTCATAACAATCAAAAGCAAAAAACACAGCTTCATAAATATCAAGCATCAAAGCAAAAACAACCAAAACTACCCACAGCAGAAACATTAAGATTTGCCAAGTTCAAAACTTAATGCAGGTAAGAGCATTGGTTAATGCAGATAAAGGTACCCCAAGCACATAACCAGTGAGGGTAATAGTTTTGAGACATGAAAACACAAGTGAAAGTAATACGGATAAGTTAACTCTACCACATTAGTCTCACTATAAATATACAACAAAGTTTTCAAGTATGAAAACTAATGTGGACAAAGTTGTTCATCCGCATTTGTTTTTCTCAGCCGCATTTCCCAAATATGGATGAAATCAATACTTAAACTTGGTTGTGTATTTGTATCATCATAAATTAGAAATGTGCTCACACTCTTCTGTCATCATGTTTGAAGTTCATGAAATGTGGACAACTTGGTTGTTCAGCCGCATTTTTTGAAGTAAATACGGAACGACAAATGTTCTTCTGGATTTGCTGTAGTGTACAAATGCTAAGATAAAGTTACAACATTCGCATTTCTACAGTGCAAAAAATTATGTAAACTTAAAACATTCGTATTTGCTACAGTGTTCAAGTGTTTGAACTTAAAACTTCCACATTTGCTATAGTATACAAATGCTGACAGATTTTACTTTTCAGCATTTGTTACAGTAAACAAATGTTGACTGTTTTAATCTTCCGTATTTGCTACAGTAGTCGACCGCACTTGGTTTAACACTTGTATAATTTGAGGAGGACATTAAAAAGACTATTTAAACAGATCATTAGAGTTAATTTAATCCTTTTCAAACTTGAGAGACACTATAGTGAGACGAGTGAAAACACTCCTTCTGTTCTTTATCCATCATCAAAATCATTATCATCAGTCTGATTTCTGTGTTCTTCATATATCATATTGCCTCTATTTTGATTCTCAACCATCATAGTATCAAAACAAGGTGATTCTCAGTAAAATCCATGATGTACCCGTCAAACACATTATGAACTCAGACCCTAAAACAAATAAATAATCCTAAAATCAACCACAAACCAAGGATTGATAGACATTTCCGAGTTCAACGACCCAAATGATCATGAAAGTTAACACAAACAAGTGATTTTCAAAACCCTAAGATTGTCGTATGAACAGAGGATCATCAAATGAAAATGTTGACTTCAAAACTTACGTTTGAATAAAAAAAGGGATATTTAAACAGAAAATCAACATCAAAATAAAAGATAACTCACAACAAAATTGTTCATACATTGCAAAATCAAGTTAGGTCAAACTCCTATGAAACAGTACCCTTGATTCTTCAATTTTGACCAAACAAAGTGAAATTGAAATAATCAGCTTGATTTCAACAGTGTAGTTGATGATTTATTGTCAAAAACTAACTCATATGCATCTTGTGCAGAAGCTAATAGCAAACCTCACTTGGTATAAGTTCCACAATGTTAGTGGATTTTTTGACCCTGAATCTCCTAAAGCAGAAGGACTCAGACACATGATCCGATTCATATCCACTACTAGGGTTGCTCATGCTATCATAGTGAGACCTGTCATTTATAAGAACTTCCTAAGATCATTTTAGAGTACAGCTGAAGTTGCAGAGATTGATGGCGTCAAGACTCTATCTGCTAGAATTTCTACTGATCATACCCTTTCTATCACTGAACAAACTATGAGACAGTGTCTACAGTTTGGTGATGATGCTGACACTCCTCAATAACTAGAAAATGAGGAAACAATGACCTTCTTGGCTAATATTGGTTATGGAGGAGGATATGATGGAATGCAGATTGTCAAAGGGTTGGTAGATCTGCAACGGAGATTCTGATACATCTATTCTAGCACTGTCTATCCAAAAGAAATACAGGATGGAATGATATCCCTCTGACTACATCTTTTGCTATTTGTGCTATATGCACTAAAAGGCCATTCAACATATCTGCTTATGTATTCAATGGCCTGGTGTCAAACATTCAAGAAGGAAGAAGACATGTTTCTCATGCATCCAAGATTTCTCATGCATCCAAGATTCCTACAATGTCTAATTAATGATGTTTTTCCCCAACTGACACCTGTAGGACCTGTAATGGACATTCCCCATTACAATGTCATGTCCTACAACTATATAAAGAAGAGGGATCCAAGGAATTTTACATTGGGACCTTCTTTCCATTACTTCTTGGGATGTTACAGTAGATAAGTCAGTAAGAAGAAGCTTCAACAGATAAGACACCACATAAAGAAGAAGAACAAGCTGCTCATGATCAACAACATGTTGATGAGCATGCTGAAGAGGAAATGGAGGAACAAAGGCCTGTGTCACCACATGTTGATGTAGGTGGTGATCTTCACATAGGACCTTGTATTTAAGAAGCTAAAATGGCTTCTCCATTTATTCCATCACCTATTCAGTCTCCACACGTCTCCAGCTCCCTTTTCCCCACTTCACACTTTTCCAATAGCTGTTAAGTTTTTTGGGTCTGCTGAATCTACTAGCTTTTCAGATGACTCTGAATCATCTTCGGATGAAGAGGGTCAAATTATGAGAAGCCAGTAAGAGAAGTTCAATCAGAAGAAGGTCCTACTAAAATCTATGCTGAGATAAGAATCAACCAACCTATGAGAAGGATGAAATGATTATTGAGCTTCTGTTGAAAGTGCAAATGATGGAAAATCTATTGAAAAGAAGATCTGGTATTATCCAAGACAAAATTAAAGAGCTGGAAACTAAAGCTGATAAGCAAGAACAAAAAATGATGAACCAGAAACAGAAACAGAACCAAGTCTATCCATGGTTGTCTATTCTACTGAGCAATCTGAAGAAACCACTGAGCAAGACTTTGAGCTTAGAGATCTCATAAAAGAGCTTTACAGTTGTACTACTGGAGATTTTACAATTGATAATGAGTTTTGGAAGTTTGTAAGGGACCCAAGACCTCCAGTAGAACATATAGTGGTGATTCCTCAATCTCAATGCCTTTAGAGAGAGAGTCGAGTATGCAGATTGTTCATGCAGTCACCCTTTCTGAAGAGCAAAAAGAGCTCATCAAAAACTATGTGAAGAGCTTAAAGAAAAAAAAAGAAGCTGCTGAAAAGCAAGCTGAAGAACCAACACCAACAACTGGTGAAACATTGTTAGTACTTCTTTAAAGATTAATATTTTGTCTTTATGTGTCTTTTTATCTTTTTGTAATAGTATAGGGACTAGTCTTGTAATTAGTTAGTTCTTTTTTATGTTTATTTGTAGTATATATAGCTTAGACATGTGTAGGTTAGATAGACTAATCTGCTACTTACACACATTGTAATTGTCTTTGCTATTATTAATAAACACTTTGAATTTTGTTGATATTATGCTTTGATTTGATTACTTTGCTTGTGTTTTCATTGAATTGGTAGCTAATATCATCACAGATCTATACATTTGATCCTATCAAATGGCATCAGAGCTGTTGGTTGAGTGAATTGAGTTTTTGTCGAACTTTGAAAACTCAAAATTCACTTAATTCTGCGATTGATTAGCAAATCAATTGAAGTACTGTGGTTTTCAGTTGTGTTTAATCATCATAAATATGAATTGAACCACAAGCAGTAAAATTCATCAAATTTCAGAGAATTAGTCGAAATTAGGTTTGAAAAGTGCTCATCTTTGTCGAACTGAAATTTGGGAAGATTCACTGATTTGTTGTTGATAATCAAAGAAATTGAAGAAAGAAGATTGTTAATCGGCATTAAACCTACTTAATTGGATGATTTCAATTCATTTCATCAAGTTTTGATCAATTTTAGAAAAATTATGTTCGTTGCGTTCATAAGAACATGATGAATGTGACGCATGAGGGTTGAAAATCACTGAAAATTACCAAGTGTTTAGACGTTTGACCACTGTGCAGACGGTTTACCACTGTGTAGGTGGTTTTCAAGCAGACGGTTTACAACTGTTGAGAAGTTTTACTACTGTTTGAGCTCAAGTAATTCCAGACGCATCATACATGTTGAGACGCATCAGAACTGTGTGGACGGTTGTAACTCCCAGACGTCTGACAACTGTTTAGACATATTGCGACTGTTCAGACGTTTCTACTTTAGGCGGTTTTGGAAATTTTTCTTAGGCAATCCCTTAGACGGATCTTGTTCAAACTCAGAAGTTTCTCAACTGTTGAGACGTTTCTTTACTATTTAGGCGTATCTTCACTTAATACTTAGAAATTTTTTCAAAAAAATAAAAAATTTAAAAAATCAGAAAATTTAAAAATCAACATAAATATAAAGATGGTAAAATCAGAAGACTCAGAAAATAGAGTTCCTAAACTTAAAAACAGAGCTGATTTCAAAAATTGGTCACTTAGATTAAAACACCAAGGACTATACATTCCAATAACCACTGATGGGCCTGACAGGGGTTTTGTATATACTAAAGATTCTCAAGAACCCTACCGTGAAGATGGTTTGCAAGGAGATGATTTGAAAGGGTCAAGAATGATATCAAAGCATACTTCTTTATATGTAAAGGACTACCTTTGGAAGTTCTTGCAAGGCTAGATGGATATCAGACAAGATATACCATGTACAAAGCCTTAAAGACCATCTATGAAGGAGGAAAAGAGATTCAAAATCTCAAGAAACAAAAGATTAAAAAGCAATTAGAACTGTTTCAACATTTGTCTGGTGAAACAGTAAACCAGATGATGAATAGATTTGTTCAGCTTACTACTGAGATGTCAATAGCTAGCATCAAGCCTGATCTTGAAGGTCTAAATCTCAGACTACTTAATGCTTTACCCTCCTCATGGAAACACACAGTAACTTTGCTAAAGCATACTGAGAAGTTCCCCATGGATTTAGATTTGCTTATTGCCAAGATAGAGTCTGTTGAAATTGATGAAAGCTCAAGGAACAATGATAGAGCAGCATCAATGTCACAGTATTAGTTTGTTGCATGTCCTGCAAATTCTGTTGAAAATGCATTCATGGCAAAGAGTGAGAAGGTTCTAGAAGAAGAGGGAGACTTATTTGTTGGAGCAGGATTCTTCACTGACACATCATTCACTAGTGTTCCTTCTTATACCTCACAGTCTCATCCATAATCTCCTCCTAAATCTCAGAGTTCAAATGTTCGAACAGAGACTCCATCAACTAACTCTGCTAAATCTAGCAAAGTTAAAGATGTTATAAACATCTTATTAGAGGATGAAGAGTCTAAAACTGCTTTCACTGCTTTTATGGCTAGTTTTCAAGCATATCATGGTAGCCATTTAACTTAATTAGGTCTTGTTTCGCATGATTTGTTTAAGATGGATCCTGAAGATGTTGAAGAGATGAACTTAAATTGGCAGATGGTGATGATTGCATATAGAACACAAAAACACTCATATGTCAATAGGAAGTACAAGCCCAGTGCTAACAAAACTGTTGGTTTTGACAAGTCAGAGTCAAGGTGTTTTAACTGCAACAGTTATGGACATTTCTCCAGAGAATGCAAAGCTCCAAGGAATAATGAAGGAAATGCCCAATCAAGTTATGGCAATCAAAGGTTTCAACAAGCTCAGGAGACTTTCCAAAAGCCTTATCAAAGTCTTCCCATGCCTGAGCTTAAAGAGGAATCAAAATCAGCTGAATAGCCCGGGGAAGCTCTTGTAGTCAGCATTAAAGATGGTTATGATTGGAGTGCATATGCTGAACAGTTCACTAATGATCTAACCTCAAGTTTGTCTCTTGTTTCATAAATTCAGGGGGAGGGCTGGTTAGAGAATAGTGATCCAAAGGTGGAAGGTGAGAATGAAGAAGATGACTATGATTGGAGTGACAAATCTGATCCTAAGAAGGATACAAATGAAGTAGCTCTAATGGCACAATCTGGTCAACCCAAGGTTGACAATTCATCCTCAAAATCTGAAACCTTATCTCCCAAATTTCCTGAAATACCATCTGAAGTGAGAGAAAAACTATGCACTAAATCATGCTTCAAACATGTTGAATACTATTGAAGCTATTAATATAAAATTTGTGAGAAATTGATACAAGAAGAGTCAATGCACAACAAATTAAAATCTGACTATAAAACAGCAGATCAAAAGATCATCTCTCTTCAAACATCATGGAACAAAACAATAAAGGAATTAGAAATTGTGTCTATACAATTGGAAGAGATAACCAAAAATCTTGAACAGGAAAAGATAGCACATGCTGCTACTCAAATGGATCTTGCTAAAGTGAAAAGTTCAAAAATGATAGTTGAGAAACTGGTGAGTGAGAGAAAAGATAAACAGAAAGCAAGTTTGGGATTCACTCATGAACCTATGCCTAAATCAATAACAAACACTTTAATACCAGAGAACTAAGTGTTTGAATGATTCAAATGTCTCTGACTTCACTTTCAGAAACATCACCTAAGAGAATTTTGAGTAATCCTCCGTCACCATAAAGCAGTACCAATCTCCAGCAATGCTCTTTGTGCTGACAGGGCCAAACAGATCCATATGTAGAAGCTCAAAAGGAATTTTGATAGAATGAACTTTCTTTGATTTGTGTGTCTTCTTTGTATGTTTCCCTTTCTTGCATGCTACGCAGAAATCTAGGAAGTGGAAGTTCTTGACAGTAACTCCGTCCACCAGATCATTCTGAACCAGATGATTCATCTTCCTGGGATTGATATGTCCCATTCTCCTATGCTAGGAAACTGAATCCCTCTCAGTTGCTTTTGACAAGAAACACTGAGCAGTAGACTCAGTTATGGAGGCTTTTGAAAGATCCAAGACATACAGGTCGTTATATCTTGAGGTCAACATTAGACCTTGCTACTCCTGGATAACATACTCCTTCTTAAGTATGTAACACTTCTTATTGTCAAACATGACCTTAAATCCCTTATCATAAATTTGGGAAACATAAAGCAAGTGGTTTGGTAATTGCTGAACGTAGTTTACCTTGTCGAACTTCACCTTCTCGTTTGATGGACCAAAAGAACCAATGAGCCAAGATCAGGAAAACCTCTAAGTCCCACATGACATCACAACAACTGCTGAAGGCTTCATCAGCAGTTTGACAAAGACTGAAGACTCAACAGCTGAAGATCAAAGTCTGAAGAACAACAGCTGAAGATCCCAAGTACTGAAGATAAGTA
>BJCO01363954.1:0-10000 GCA_018326465.1 Flaveria floridana
GAAGTATAACTTCTTCCGAAGCCATTTATACTTCGGAAGACTGCTTCTTCCGAGGCTTGGAGTCTTCTTTATCTTCGAAAGCAGACTTTGTCTTCAGCTCTTTTATCAGACTTTGTCTTCGGAAGCTTTCAGACTTTGTCTTCGGAAGATAGTCTTCAGCTGTTGGCTTCAGCTGTTGTCTTCAGCATTTGACTTCAGCTTTTGCCTTCAGTAGATATCTTCAGCTGTTGTTCTTCAGACTCTCGGAAGATCTCATGCTCAGCTTCGGAAGCCTTTGAATGTAGTACCAAAAATGACTATGTGAAGTGGTTTTGGTTGCACCAGCCTCATCATGATCCAACAACATCCGTCCTCCTCCTGCTTCGACTGCGGGGGTATATTAGCCAAGATATTTGTTATTATGGAATGTATATCCTTAGCCGATTTATAGGCTAGTTTGTTAGGAATGATTGAGATTGTAATCTATTACATATTTAGATTGGGATGAATGTACTCTATATATTCAAGAGCAATCAATGAGAATACACAAGGAAATGCCAAATGATAAGGATGAATGCCTAAACTGGACTTGAATCTCAATACTAGCTGTTTTGACAGATGTTTAGTGAATATATCCACGTATTGGTAATTACGAGGAAGGCCCAAGATGCGAACATAACCGATCCGTACTTTCTCATGCAAATAAGTGTCGATGTTTACATGCTTGGTTCGTTGGTGATGTACCGGATTTTTAGTTAGATAAACAGCTGAAATGTTATCACAATATACAATAGTAGTCTGTTAGTTCAGAAGATGGAGCTTTAGAAGAAGATTGTGCAACCAACTTGTCTCAGCAACAGTGTTGGTCACGCCTCGGTATTATGCCTTAGCATTGGAATGTGAATTGATTGGTTGTTATTTAGAGGACCACGAGACTAGATTGTTACCAAGAAACACATGGTACCGAGAAGCGGAACGTCTCATGTCAGGACAAGCCCCTAGTCAGCATTAGAATAAGTTGTTATTTTCATGGACTTAGTGGGGTGTAATGTGGAAGCCATGTTGTAATATGCCTTGGAGATATTGGAAAATACATTTCAAGTATTTAAAATGTGGTTATCATGGAGCATGCATAAAAAGGTAGGCGTGCTGTCCAACATAGGCATTTGGCCATGTGACTGTTAAATACTATAAGGCGTCAGACTTGGGTACGGAGTACCATTTGGTAATGGGTTACCAACAGAGTCACTAAGTTTGGAATTAGGGTTAGTTGGAGTGTAAGATGGTTTGCAAGAGGACATGTTGTACAAGCAAGTTTGTCTGCAACATATGGAGATTAGGAGGATAGCCCTTTATTAGGAGCTTAAAATTTGATCCCATGAAAATGATGAAGATTACCAAGGTCGGTCAAGGCTAATTTTTGAGTTAGGGATGACAATCTCATGTACTAATCTGTCATCCTAAGCATGTGGTGCTTTTGATTTCCTTGAATTCCTCCAAGGTCAGAGGTTTACCTGACTCAGAGGATGGTTTGGGAGATGGGTGGATGATTGATTGTTGGGTGGAGAAGGGTTGAGTTCTGGGCAGTGTTTTGGGTTTTAGAATGGATAATTGTGGTGGTTGTTGTGAAGCAACGGGTGAGGATGATGGTATGGCTGATGATGTAGGTTCAGGGGTGTATGGTTCAGTGATTGGTTCTGTTTTAACTGGGAAGGGAAATGGTGTGGGTTTAGGTTTGGTTTGAGGTTGAGGTTGTGGTAAAGGTTTGGGTGTTGTCTTCGAGAGCTTTGGTAAACCTCCTTCATTCTTCCTGAGCGAATGTTAGCCTTGATGTCACTGACATGTCGTTGCAAGGTCCTATCACTCATAGGACCAACTTGTCTGCCAGAGAAACCATGAGCTCTGAGATATGCTTTCATCCATGCTCTGTCTCCCATCTTCTTGGCCTTGACAAGTTCTTCTTTCTTCTTCTTATTTGCCCTCGGCTTTTCCCTGGCTGCCTTTCTCCTCTCCTTATTCATTTGATCTTGTTCTTTGTTGACAAGCAACAAGATCATGTTATTGTCATGAGGAGCTAGTTCCTCAAAGGAGTACCCACTTGAGTTTAAGAAAGCTATCCTTTCTTCTCTCAGCTGCTGTTCAGCTTCCTCTTTCTTCCTCTTTTCCTCTTCCTCTAAGGCCAACCTTACTACTTCATCTTGTTCCTTTTGTAGTAGGGTTGCCTTTTCTAATTCTACCAGCTCCTCAAGTGGTAGGAGGAGCATATCTTCATTTGCTACCCCAAGATTGACAAGATTGTCAATAATCTCTACTCTTTTTCTGGATGATGGCCTCCTGAGACACCATAGCTGCCTTGCTACTTGCAGCTAGGAGCTTTCCAGTGGGGAGTCTACCTTTTCTTTTAAGCTTCTCCAACCTTTCTTTTTCTAGCAGTTCTTTCGCAGACATTTTCTTTTTGCCTTTGGTGTCTACGGAAGCTTGATCCTTTGGAGACTCAGTTATGGATGATTCAGGTTGATAAGAGGTGAGTTGAGCTTGTGAAGATGAAGGTGGTGGTTCATGAGGAGTTGTAAGAGGGTCTTCACTGTTTATCTCAGAGGCTAATTTAAGGATTGCATTTGTGATAATTAGATCATCAGACAGGGAGGATAGTCCTTCACTGTTTATCTCAGAGGCTAATTCAAGGATTGCATTTGTGATAATTAGATCATCAGACAGGGAGGATAGTCCTTCCATTGCTTCCATTGCTTCCATTTCAGCTTCGGAAGCTAGAGCAATTTCACTGCCTGTCCTAGCTGATTCAGTTGCTGGGCCATCAATCCCCATATCCCCTCCGAAATCAATCTTAGGTTCAATGTGGACCTTAGATTGACCAACTCCTTCATCAGTGGTAGGCGGTGCATTCAGCCTTTGAAGTTCTTCTGCTCCAAAATAAGCCATAATAACATCTGGGGTTGGTTGTTGAAGAGTAGAGCTCAGTAGGAATAAGGTTAGGAATCTGTGAAGATCCATGAGCATCTTTGAGTGCACTTGAAAAGTGATAGGAGGTAGCTCAGGGAAAATAGTTGCTTGTGAAGCTGGGTATTTCGAAGAAAGAGTTGTCAGAGCCAAGCTTTGCTCTTCATGTGTTTCTCTCTGAACATTCTCCCCTATTTTGGTAGCATCATCTTGAGAGCTTGATGAGCTAGTGGAAGAAGTCAGAGAGACTTAAATTGGTACATGCCTAACAGATCTCTCAATCTGTGTCTCAGGTAGTTGATCCTTGAGATATTTTATCTCAAGTTGCTGTTCTAAAGTCCTAACCTTGAACTCAAGGTCTGAGACTTTAGAAAGCAGGTAGTCAACTGTGAGTTGCATTCTTCCCTCATTTTCATGAGAAGAATCACGGGGAGATGAGATAACATACCTTGTATGTTCATTTGCACCACCAGATGTGGTTTCTTGGCACCCTGGATTCCTCTGCTCACTAATATCCCGTTCAGAGATATCAATGGGCAAAGTTGCCGTAGATTTAGTCTCAGAAATGTTACTACTGTTCTGAGAAGCCGTTGAGACACTCTCAGTAGTAGCAACTAAATCTACATGAGTCCCCTCCACGTCAGTGGGACTCACCTCAGTTTGGCTTTGCTGATGGGGGCTAGAAGTCAGAGGTTTCTCTAGGTTCAGTTGATCTTTGGATAGGAGAGATAAATCAACATCATGACCTTAGAGAGACATGAGATCCTCATCAGTACTGGTAAGTAGGTCAGTATAGGATATGAGGGGTGTACCTAAAGACCGGGGACCTTGATCAATGTCTAGAGGTATAGAGTCTATGATTTGTCTGTCCCTTATTGGTTGCTCAGGGGAGTATAGTGACTCACCCTGAGGGCTTTCAGCTTGGGTTTGGGGTTCATAGGATTGAGACTGAGGAGATCAATGCCCATATTGAGGTCAAGGGAGAGGGATGGTTGGACCTCAGACTGAGTGGGAGCTCATGTTTTCACTCTAGTCTTTTTGGATAGAACAGTAGGGGCTTGTTCAATCAGAGAAGATTGAACAAGGGTTCGCTTGGGACGTCTGTAATATAGATGTGTTATGGGACAAGGAACCAGATTGGTAGGGAAAAGGTCAAGGTTGGTGTGGGTTCATCACCTGTGGGGTTGACAGGGATGTCACCAGGAGCCATTGGCTCGATCATACTTGGAAGAAGAGCAGTATGTCTTCCGGTGAAGTTGGTTGACACTCTTTTCAGAACTTTGAAAATGGCCGGCCTCATGGAAGGGATAGAGAGTATAGCTGCACAGACAAGCTTCTCTTGATCTAGCTCACAGTTAATAATATGCTGAATGAACCTGGGATACATGTAGAAGGTTTCCCTTTGAAGGTTTCCTCTGAGGTTATTCAGCACAAATCTGGAGTAGTTGAACCCGAGGCCTTTCACCAATCCATGAACCAGGCATCCGAGATCATAATGAATTTGATCCCATCCTCCGGATTTGTTGAATAGGCAATGAAGAACAATGTGAAGCATGAACTTTCAGTTGTAAGAAAAATTGAACTTGTAGACCGTTGACCTGCTTACATCGCCACCATACCCCATCTGGGCATAGGTTTCCTCCAAACCCGACTTTGGGAATGTGATAGGAGATTCCTCATCATGAAGCTCTAAGTGTTCTCTGATGGTCTGTTCAGAGATGACCAAACTTTGGCCGGAGATTGTTGACTGGATAACCCTAACTCCATTTAGAGTGGCACTTTTGACCATTGGCCCAAAATTCAGCCGTATGGTTGGAGTAAACAGTGGGGTTAACAGTTAGGGCTGTGTAGTATGTGGACTGAAGGAGAAATTGGATGATTTCGGAGAAGTCGGCATCCTTTGAAGAGTCAAGGAGTGCCACTTGGTTGTGCCGAGGGTTGAAAGCCATTCTTAAGGAAAAAACAGAGTAAATTTGAGAGAGTGAAAATGAAGAATTGCTTAGGGCTTGCAAAAGGGTAAAAAGATTAAAGGGAGATGTCGAAAGTATTTAAATGTGGTAAAATGGGAAGTGGAAGGGATGAAATGACAGTTTGGGTGTATGATATGAAAGGGGCGGTAAGGATAAGATATTTTAAATATTCCGACATGATTAATAAAATCTTTACCTTTTTACAGAGTGGGGCCCAAAGATTTATAGTACACAGTAAAGTTTTTCTTCCGAGAGTAAACGTCTTCCGAGTGTAATATCTTCCGAAGCCAAACTTACTTCCGAAAGTAAGTTTACTTCTGAGAGTAACAATGGTTTCCGAATAAAGAGTTTATTGTTTCAGAAGTAGATTTGATAATGTACTTCTGAATCTTAAAACTTTTCCGAATATAATATAAGCTAAGAAAAATTACCTTCGGAAGATAAACAAAGATATCTTCTGAGGAAAAATTTCTATTCGGAAGAGCATATACTTGTCATGCAGATTAGGAAGAAAAACCTTTTGTACCAAGGCTTAGATTTGTTTGACATAGAAAAAGACATGTTGAAAAAGGTTTTCATATGAGATAAGTTAGTCAATATTTATCATCCCAATTGCTGTAATCTGATATTTAAATCTTTGTTCATCAAAAGCTTTGGTAAACAAATTAGCATATTATTCATTTGAGTCAACTTTGACTAGTCTGATAAGATTTTTTTTCATGAATATTTCTAATAAAATGATACTTGATGTCAATGTGCTTTGTCTTTGAGTGCTTGACCGGATTTTCTGTAATGGAGATGGCACTCTTGTTGTCAATGTGAATAGGAGTCTCCATGAAATTGAAGCCGTAATCCAACATCTGATTTTGAATCCATAGCAACTGAGCACAACAACTAGCAGCAGCTATGTATTCTGCTTCGGCAGTTGATGTTGAAACACACGATTGCTTCTTGCATTGTCAGGAGATTATTCTTCCACCAAGAAATTGACATCCACCTGCTGTTGATTTCTTGTTGATGTTGCAGCCTCCATAGTCACTATCAGTGTAGCCATAGAGATTAAAATCTTGATTCCTGGGATACCAGAGACCCAGCTTGGGAGTTCCTTTGAGGTATCTAAGGATTCTCTTGGCAGCAACTAGCTGAGACACCTTTGGGGCAGCCTGATATCTTGCACAAATGCAGGTGACAAACATAATATCAGATCTACTAGCTGTGAGATATATCAGAGATCCAATGATTGCCGTATATAGATGTTGATCAGTATCCTCCCCCTCAGAGTCAGGACAAAGATTGTGATGTCTGGGTATAGGTGTCTTTGCTGGCTTACAATCTTTCATTTCGAATTTTTCTAAAATGTCATTGACATATTTAAATTGATTGATGAAGAATCCATCTTTCATTTGCCTTACCTGGATTTTAAGGAAAAAGTCCATTTTTCTCATGGAACTCATCTCAAATTTCTTCTTCATAATGCTTTCAAAGTCCTTACACATTTGGTCATTTGAGGAACCAAATATGATGTCATCAATAGACTTGTACTAGCAAAATGTTATTTCCAGACTTCCTTATGAACAGAATGTTGTCAATGGTACCTCGAGTGTAACCATTTTTCAGGAGAAACTGAGATAAATTCTCATACCACAAGGCAATACTCATGTATATCTAGTAATGTCATCAACAAATAAAGAAGAATTACTAGAGGTGCTTCAAAAACCACATTATGGAAAGCATGTGGCAAACCTTTGTTGACATTCTATCCGGGCTTGTATAAGTCTATAAAGTGAATTTTGAAGACGACATACATGAAGGGTTAAGAGTCCTCTCGAAAGCCCGGCGGTTGGAACAATCAAACCTATGGCTGACCCCTTCCATTACTCAATAAGTCGCGCCCTAACTTCTATAAAGCTAAAAACGACATTCCAAAGCCCAACCTTACTAAAGAGAATCACGTGTTTGAGGACCCAGATGGAAAGGTAACCAATTCCTCCATAGTTACTTTCCTTAGTTCCCTTTTTCAGAATCTGATTCCATCCGACAGGGAACCTACATTGAGAACTTTCTTGAAGATTTTTATGTAAGAACGCATTCTTGACATCCGATTGGTGGATTGGCCAAGACCGAGAAACTATTGGTTTAATTCCGGAAAATCAATCATGGGATGGATGAATTTTTATTTATGGAATACTGTGTTTCCTATTTAGGAAGGAGTTCATTTTGGTATTTCTTCCGGCTGTGATTACTAATTGTTGATTATCACACCTACCACCCACATGTATGTATTACTAACTCTTGATGATCACAGCAGGTATATGTGGGCTTACATGCTCAATTTGAGAGATAAAGTATTTGAGGATTTCAAGATTTTCAAGGCTAGTGTTAAATGAACAAGGGACAAAGATTTAAGTCCTTAGAACTCATTGTTGGGGGAATTCACTTCATGAAATTTTAAACTATTTTGGGAACAATAGGGCATAGTTCGACACTTGATCGCTCCATACGCTCTACAACAAAACAAAGTTGTGGAGTGGAGGAATCGAATTGTTATTAGCACAACCAGAAGTCTTTTAAATGCAATGTAGGTTTCCCGGAATTTCTTGGCCGAGGCGGTTCAACATGCAGTTTATATTCTAAATAGACTACCCACAAAAGCTTTGAAGGACCAAATGTCCTATGAAGCTTTGACTTGGCGAAAACCAAGAATTGAACACCTAAGGATATTTGGGTGTGTTGACCACATCCTTTTCTTGTTCTTCGGTCCTTTGGCCCCTTTCTCGCCATCTCTCAAATCGGCCTAGTTTCACACCTTCCTTTGATACCAATTGTTGGTTTAGGACCCAATTAACACCCACACTCAAAAGTCACATACGATAGAAGATGCTTAAACAAGAAAAAAAACCATGATCACTACTCAACTAAACCTAGGACCCTTTATTTCATGCATAACATGCAACGTAAACGATCCACTACTACTGACCCATGACCTACTAAAACAATAGCAAACATGTGCTTAAAATAAAACTTCCTGCTGACCCGACTTGACCCGTAAAATAAGATCCATTAACCCGTCAAGATTAACCAACATCCGACCCTCTTTATGAGTTCGAATATTTTCTAAGTGGGTTCATCTAGAGAGAGAGTAGTGAGAGAGAGGGGAGAGTTGAGAGTGTATTTTAAGTGTTTGGAATGAAGTTCCAGACCCCTTCACAAGTTAGGATCGTTTCTAAGAGGGTTCCACGTGTTGAGTGGTGAAATGGTGTTTGATCATGCCAAAAACACATGTTTTATCTTTCATCTCAATAACGTAATGCGGTCGTGTTTGCTCATGACATGGTTTTAACCTGCTTACTTGATAGCGCTATTCGGACAAGCACAAATCTTTGTGACTATTGGCTGATGGGTGTGTGACCTCTTGACATGCTCATGTCAGAAACTATAGTCTCAAAACTTAATAGTTTGACGTCCGATTTATCTTGTTTATCCGTCCTTTTGCATACACTCATTATTATTCATTCCTGTTATTAGTACTATAAAACATTGCATGTTTAGCATAAGGATTTTTATTTCCACATTACCTAGTTCAATTTCAAGTCAAAACATAAGCGTAGTTCGTATCTAAAAACTTGAGGTGTTGCATAATAGTATAGATTAGTAATTATATTCAACACAAATTATTTTCAAAGATTGAAAAATGAATAAAATGGTTTTTTAACGATAGGGCCAACCTAAACAACCTGTTTTGACCCACAAAAAAATCACGGCTATCCGTTTTTTCTCCAACTTATGATTGCTTCAATTATGCAGGTGGTCGCCTTCGTCACGCTTTTATTGGAATAGGTTTTAGAGAAAGACCTCAAGCTTACGATTTCCAAGCTGCTCTTCATGATCATTTGAAGTATCTCTGATCTTTTGACTTTAAAAATATTTGTCCATTTATAATATACAAAACATGTCTGTTTATCATCAGTTTTTTATGTGTTTATTACTTGCTAGAAATAAATTAATATATTGTTTATGGCTTACTAGAAGTAATTAATATATTGTGTATTTCTTACTAGATGTAAATTAATATGTTGCCTGAAGGTACCTTAATAAGAAGAAAACTGCTGAAGAGATGGAGCAGCAGTTCCAACAGACTTCTTCGGTTGATTACAGTTTAAAAGATGGAGAAACCCTAGTGCTTCAACTAAAAAATGTAAGCTAACTTCAACACCTTTTATCTAGGGTTTGAACTCATCTTAAAATTTAATTTAATTACATTTTAAATTCTAGAGTAACAAATCTACTAAAAATTTTCATAAAAGTAGACATGGGAAGATGGCGGATTTTGTAAACAGGTCAAAAGAAGTCTAGGCAACATGGTTTGTTTAGTAGGGTTTGTAACAAGCCATCTTAGCATGGTTTCATATGGGTTGGGTTGGTTTGTATATTATATATACATATACGTATGCGTATGTATGCATATACGTATACGTATGCGTACGTATGCATATGCGTACGTATGCATATACGTATACGTATGCATATACGTATACGTATGCGTATACGTATACGCGCATGCGTACGTACGCGCGACGCGTATACGCATGCGTACGTACGCGTACGCGTATACGCATGCGTACGTACGCGTACGCGTACGTACGCGTACGCGTACGCGTATGCGCACGCGTACGTGCACGTGTGTACACGTGCACGTGTGTACACGTGCACGTGGGTACACGTGCACGTGGGTACACGTGCACGTGGGTACACGTGCACGTGGGTACACGTGCACGTCGGTACACGTGCACGTGGGTACACGTGCACGTCGGTACACGTGCACACGTAGGTACACGTGCACGTAGGTACACGTGCACACGTCGGTACACGTGCACGTACGTACACGTGCACACGTCGGTACACGTGCACGTAGGTACACGTGCACACGTGGGTACACGTGCACGTATACGTGCACACGTGGGTACACGTGCACGTGCACGTGTACGTGTACGTATATGCAACATGAAATTGAAGCCGTAATCCAACATCTGATTTTGAATCTATAGCAACTGAGCACAGCAACCAGCAGAAACTTTGTATTCTACTTCGGCAGT
>BJCO01363955.1:0-13007 GCA_018326465.1 Flaveria floridana
AATAATAATAATAATAATATTATTATTATTATTATTATTATTATTATTATTATTATTATTATTATTATTACTACTACTACTACTACTACTACTACTCCAATTTATTATTTGAACATTTTGAATTTCGCACGACTAAATATTATAATCAATTATTACAAGTATGAGCATTAAAATAAAAAAAATTATAATAAATGTATAAACAGAAGATGATGAGATTCAGGTTAGCTAATGAAAATGAGAATGACATATGTGACACAAATGTAAAATCCCTTGCAAACCCTAGCCACATATTCAACTCTTTTCTAAATTAACTCCCTTGTCCTCTTTGAACACTTATGAATAGCATGAAATCGTTTTTAAAACTAGCAACTTTAATAGAGATTTTTTGCTACCAATTTGTTTTCTTTGTATTCTCTTATACTTTAATTGAAATTGGTTGAACTCGCTTCCACCATTAGGAAAATGGTTGAATTTGCTTGGCGCCTAAACTAATTCGTCATTGGTTTGTCAGAATAGTCAGGACTTCACTACTGTAAGCGAATTTTCTAGATGCATCATGATTTTCTCAAACACTTAGATGTATATGCATCTTTCATTAAAATATATGCTAGTTTGTAAACAAAAATATAACACGACCTTTTCTGAAAATAGAAGTTGTGTAAGCACAAGACAAGTACCTTTTGAAAAGAGCAACCACCCTCTATAGTTTGAGAACTTGCGGTTTTCCATAGTCTAGGTACCAAAGAAAAGTATTTACTTTAAAAGCGTATGACTAGAGCCGCCCTGCTAACCAAAATTTGTGATCCGGTTAATGTGATTTACCATCACCTAACTCCGGATATGATGTTACCTATGATATATTTGTAATATTTTTTTCAATAGCAAACTCACACACTTTCTAATCTATCTTAAGCTACATCATATGTTCACGACCGGACTTAAAACATTCACCACTTGCGAGAAAGACGAGTAACACTATGGTATCCTTAGGCTACGTGTTGGTATTTATAATAATTTATAATCCATTATTTAAGTATTGCCTCCTAGGTGGTAATACATAACATTACTTTCGTTAGAGCATGGATAATTGTTTTTAAGAACGTGAAAGAGAATATGAGATGTAAAATTGAAAGCCAAACAACAAAAGGTTGAAAACAAAAGGACAAACCTGAATTTCCAAATATATATTTGACAGATAAAGAGTAAGTTACACACTAATTCACCCACTTCGCTTTGCCTTCACCTTTAGCTGAGGCATAAACTACTCATAATACACAACTACAAAATGCCACCACACCACCAAAATATACCCATAAATTCCCTTAGTCTTCAACTTCTAATTTCTACCATCTCAGTTCTCCTTCAACATACACGATGTTACTGTATATGGAGGTTATGTTGTTGGGGTTAGGCGGTCTTATGCTTCTCGTTGGTGGAGGGATCGTAGAGGGTGCTGCTGTCAAGGCGGGTAACATGTCGAAGTTAGAAGATGCTGATTACTTTCATATATATTATGGTAATATGTTCAAAGTTGTGAAAAACGACCTCGATGGCAAGAGCTATCTTCTCGTCCAGGTAACTTCTTTTTTGGAACAACATTTTTATTTCTTCTATTTCTAAGAAACTGCACTCGTAAAGACTTGAGCCCACTTCATTTTCGAAAGGGACAACATTACTAGATCACAACGTGTCCAGATATATAATTAACACCGCAAATCACCATTCATTAAAAGGAATACATTTAGTAATGAATCATTTTAAAGCTGTTGGATCAATGTTTTAATTCGAAAGACGGAACAAAAGGGTTAGATTGTCACGTAGAAATGTAGAACTGATATGACTAGTTTATTATAATAAGTTATTTTAGTTTTATTTACGTCTAGGAGCACTCATAGCATAAACTACAGTAACACCGGTCATCTAAATGGCATCATGAGACATGCACTTTTATGGTCATCTTATATTGGTGTTTTATACGTTATTTAGCTTTCTACTAAAAATAAGTAGCACTTACGTAATTTATTCTTTATTAGGACACTCGTATATAGGTTTATAAGTCTACTCATTTTATTGAACGATTTTGTTTTGTTTTGAAGTAAAAGTGACAGTGAGAAGTGTCCCCCACTTTGTGGGTTTAAAAGTTTCATTTTATGATTTTTAAGTTGGACCAAATCATTGATATATTGAAATCTAAACCAAACCATTGATAAATTGAAACTAGATCAAACTATATTGTTTGTTTGCTTAAGCTTACAAGTTTGGTTTTAGTTGCTAACGTAAAGACTTCTCACGAGATTAACCATCGTGGGGTTGCTCCTATAAAAAGTATCAAGCAATCAAGAGTATTGACAGAGAGTTGGAAGAATGCAAAAATTGATATTAATTGATCAATGTAGTTGTACATACATATCGATGCATAGAGATATACTTGGATATAAATATGGATCACAACAATTATACAATTGACTATTTAAAACTAATAAAGTAAATTTAAATAAATCTAGATGTGGTTAGCGGGTTCATACCTTAATATGCCCCAGTAAGATCGACGTTCTCGAAAAAAGTCCAATCTTGAACGAAAGTAAAGAGAACCATGGGCGCAGCAAGGATTTCATTAAGACATCAGCTAGTTGATCGTATCCTGCTATGTTGGTAACAAGTAAAGATTTATCTTGCACTTTTCTCAAACTAAATGAAAATCCATGGCTAGATGTTTCTCCTATAGTGGAGAACCGGGTTAGCTGAATATGTTGTGGCATCTAGATTATTACCATAAATGGTTGGTATCTTGCAATAGTAATTGCAACTAGATAGTTTTAGTTGTAGTTGAAGCAACAACGCGGAATTCAGCTTCAGTCGAACTACGGGCTAGTGTGCTCTGTCTTTTAGAACTCCATGAGATGGGTTTGAACCAAAAAACACGACATTACCCACTATGCTCGGATAGTTATCTTTGTCACCCGCCCAATCAGCATTTGTAAAGGCATGTAAATGAAGAGGGGAATGATGTCTAAGTAGAATCCTATAGTCGATAGTCTCATGCAAGTATCGAAGTAGACATTTAAGAGCTTTCCAATGAATGGAGGTCAGAGCATGCATGAATTATGATAACCTGTTGACAGTGAAAGAAACATCCGAGCGAGTCCGTGATAAATATATAACGTACTAACCAAAGTCTTGTAATAGAAGAAGTATGTGGAACACCACCATGAAGGGTAAGTTCTTCAGAATATGTTATTGGTGTTGATATCAGTCTACAGTCACCCATTTTAGCTTTAAAATTGATGTCACTTATGTACTTTTTTATAGAGAATGAGACCTTTAAGGTGTGGAATAACCTCTACCCTAAACAAATAGGCTAGAGCACCGAGATCTTTTAGAGAGAACTTCAAAGCTAGTTGGTGTATGAAACGATTTAGAGGGTTGAGAGAAGGACCAATAATGATGATGTTATCTACATAGACGAGAACATAAATGGGAGAAGAAGAAGATGTAGCAAGCGTGAAAAGAGAGGGGTCGGAGATTGTTGATTTAAGGTTTTAAGATATAATATAAGCCTTTAGCTCTTCGTACCATGCACGAGAAGCCTAGTGAAAGACACAGATAGCTTTATTAAGTTTGCAAACATGGTTGGGAAAAAAAGGACGAATAAATCTAGGAGGTTGATTCATAGAAACATCTTCATGCACTTTGCCTTGTAAAATGCGTTGTTGATGTCGAGTTGTCTAAGAGACCAATGTTAAGAGACAACGATAAAAATGGAATGTTTTTAGTACCGGACGGGAAGTTCCAACATAATAAATTCCAGTTCGTTGTTGAAAACCTTTAGCAACGAGACGCTCCTTGAGTCGTTCAAGGGAACCATCGGATTTGTATTTTCTTCAAAAGACCCAGTTACAACTCACTAAGTTTGGTGCTTATGATGGGGGAACAAGAGTCTTAGTTTGATTTCATTCCAAGACATCAAACTCTAGTTGCATAGCCTTACACCAAGATGGATGCTTGAGAGCATGCGCTATGGTAGGGGGTTCAGGAATGGAGGTTGTACAGGTGTTATATAGGTGAAACTAGAAATCACGATAACAAGTACTTGGTTTGGGGTTTGACCGAGTGTTATACTTAGGTGGAGATTAAGAAGACGAACATGAAATTGAAGTGGGATGGGATGATGCAAACATGTTTATAGGTTGTATGTTATGTGTTATCATCTTATGAAGGAAAGTTTGGTAGAGACTTGGTTGCATGGGAATCAAATGTTGGTGTGGAATTAATGTGTGTGGCAATGGGTGAAAGATGAGAGATTTATGGTGTGAATGGGGTAATATTTGTATGTATGTGGAAGCATTGGAATTGGTAGTAGTATGTGAAGGAGCATGTGGTGGTTGTGTATTAGAATTGAATAAAGGTAAGGTCATGGGAGTTCATAATTTTAAATCTATAAGTTGATTGGATGAGGAAGAAATGAGTTTTTCATATGGAAAAATGTTTCTATGAAAAATACATGCGTGAAACATATGTTTCATTTTGAATGGGATCAAATAGGCAATAAGCACTTTAGGTGGAGTGTCCAATGAATAGACAAGAATAAGAATGAGGTATAATTTATGAGACGAGTAGGGACAGATCAATGGATAAGATAAAAAAACCAAAACTATGAAGTTTATCATAGTTAGGTGGTATGTTGATAGTTTGTTAAAGGTTGATAAATTTTGAAGGGTGGGGGTTGGTGATTTATTGTTGAGGTAGGCGGTGGTGGTGAAAGCGAATGGCTAAAACTTAGCTAGATTTTTGGCATGGGATAGAAGAGATAGATTGGTTTCAACAATATGTTGATGACATCTCTTGGTGTAGCCGTTGTGTTCCGGTGTGTGAGTGGTGAGGTAATGTGTGAGATGCTACATGGGTATAAATGAGGAAGAAGTTTAATGTATTCGCCTCCACTATCAAAATATAATTATTTTATTTTCCATTAAAAGCAGTTTTATACAAGTTTTTGAAAGTGAATAAAGGCAGAAAGGGAGCCGATTTTTGTTTTAGTGGATATAGCCGAATATATTTTGCATGGTGATCTCAAAGATTATATTATATATGCAATTATCAAACAACTATACGGATGAACACCACACGTCGGAGAAAATTAAATCAGGAGGTGCACTAGATGTAAGTCAAGAAGAAGAAAATAGTAAGGATGACTTTTATTAATGTAACAAGGGTTACAAGTTCAATGAGAATTAGAATTAAATAAATGAAAGATGACAACAAGTTTGAAAACTTTATTATTAGTGTCACAAAGAATCAATCAAAGAATAATGAAATTCGACTCAAAACCAATACGATTGCTTACTATTGAGAATGAACTCTACAAGACTTTCTCTGATTCATGTGTACGTTAATCACACCTCAATTAAGCCCTAAACTCTGTTTAAAACTAACTTCTAACAACCAAATATAAAACCAACACTATTAGTCCCTATAGTTCTAAAGTATTACCAACTAGTCCTTTAACTATACATTAAAGCTACTAATGACATTTAACAACAATATCAATTATGATTTTGATTTTAATACTCATAATCTCCACCATAAATCAAAAATCATAATGCTAAACCAATTCCAAGTGACATTATACACCAGTCCAACTTGGATCTAGACAATGGCTTAGTAAACATGAATGCATCATTAACTTCAGTATCCACTTTATCTACTAAAACCTCTTTATAATTAATAATATCTCGAATGAAATGAAACTTCATATTAACATGCTTGATGCTTTCATGATAAATACTATTCTTGGCCAGCTGCACAACACTTTGATTATCACAAAGAATCTTTACTGATGACAAAGTCACTCCTAACCCAGTCATAAAACCCTTTAACCATAAGGCTTCTTTGACAACTTCAGTTAGAGCCATATACTCAGCTTCTGTTGAGGACAAAGCTACCACTCACTAAAGTTATGCTTTCCAACTCACAGTATTACTATACATTACAAATGCATAACCAGTTACTGATCTTCCCCTATACAGATCTTTAACAAAAGCTGAATCCATATAGCCCAAAACTGTGCATTCAGATATATACCTAAGTCACCTATGAATACCAACCCAACTTGCATGGTTCCTTTCAAATACTAAAGTAACCACTTAGCTGCTTCCTAATGTGCTCTACCTGGATTAGCAATGAAACTATTTACCACACTCATAACATACCCAATGTTAGGCCGTGTACATACCATTAGATACATCAAACTTCCCACCATATTGGCATAGGGACTTTACTCATGTACTCTTCATCTGTAAATGTGATAGGAGAATCCTCTTTTGAGATTCTGAAATGAGTAGCTAAATGAGTTTTTACTAACTCACTCTCCATCATTCCATAGTTAGTTAACACCTTCTTTATATAAGAGCTTTGAGATAACACCAATCTCTTCTGTTGTTTATCTCTACTGATATGAATACCTAATAACTTTCCATCTCCCCCTAAGACTTTCATGTCAAATTCAGACATCAACATATTCTTAGTATCATTAATGAGCTGCATGTCCTTTCAAGCCAGTAACATGTTATTAACATACAATAACAAATACACAAAATAACCTGGCTTATAGTTTCTCAGATAAACACAACAATCATAAGAGTTTCTCAAAAAACCATGTGTAACCATATGTTCATCAAATAGTTTATACCATTGTCTATGAGACTGTTTAAGTCCATATAAGGACCTCTTTAGCAAACACACCTGATGTTCTCTACCCTTTAGCTTAAACCCCTCATGTTGCTTCATATATATATGCTCTTCTAAACTTCCATATAAGAATGCAGTCTTAACATCAAGCTGCTCCAATTCCATATCATGAGCTGTCATTAATGAAGAATGCTTAACAACTGGGGAAAATATCTTAATGTAATTAACACATGCTTTATTGGTAAATCCTTTGGCTACAAGCCTTACCTTATACCTAGGTAGATCACCATCTTGCAAGCCCTCTTTTAACTTATAAACACACTTGTAAGAAACCATAGTTTGATTACTAGGCTATCTACTACCTTCAATGTATCATTCTTATATAAGGACTTCATCTCCCCTCCATAGCACCAATCAATTCCTCTTTATGAATTGAGTTGATAGCATCAAGAAAATTGAGTTCATACAGGTCTTCATGTTCTGATGTAATAAAGGAAACAATTGTAATATCTTCATCACTCCTATATCTAACTGGAGGTATTATTGTTCTTGTTGGTCTGTCTCTAGCTAGGTTATACTGGCTAGACTCCTCCCTAAATACATATGTCTCCTGAGTTTCTGTCTGAGCAGTCTGGCCAGGCTCCACCTTAATTTGTACTCCTTGATCATGGTACCCATCAACACTAGTTAGATAGTCTTTAAGTCCTATAACATGTTTGTATAGAAACTCCTCTCTACATTTAACATTTCTGCTGATAATCACCCTTGGACTACCTTCATCAAGTCTCCATAACTTATAGCCTTTCATTCCATCAGGGTATCCAAGGAACACACACTTGATGGCCTTAGGCTCTAATTTGCCTTGACTAACATGAGCATACACTACAGATCCAAACACCCTTAGATTACTATAGTCATGTACCTCACCAGTCCATAATTCCATTGGGGTCTTCATGTTTAAAGTAGTAGAAGGTGATCTATTGATCAAGTAAGTAGTTGTGGTTACAACCTCGGCCCAGAAACTCTAAGGCAAACCTAAGTGCAATAACATACATATTACTCTTTCTAGAAGAGTCATGTTCATTCTTTCCACCAGACCATTTTGTTATGGGGTGCCTGGAGTGCCTGTTTATGCCATGTACCTTGCAAAAATGGTTGAACTCTTCATTGCAAAATTCAAGACCATTATCGGTTCTTAGCTTCTTTATTTTCCTACTCGTTTCATTCTTAACTGAGACCTTCCACTCCTTGAATTTGTGAAAGGTGTCACTCTTGTTCCTAATAACATATATCAAAACTCTTCGTGAATAATCATACATAATTGACAAGAAGTAATGGGCCTTCCCTAATGACACAACCTTAGCTAGTCCCTATAAATATGAGTGCACATAATCAAGAGCCCCTTGAGTTATGTGTTTCCCCTTGCTGAACTTCAATCGCTTTTATTTCCCAAATACACATTCCTCACAAAAGCCATAGTCACAGCTCTTTAAGTTCCTAAACACTTGTTGCTTATTTAACTCAATAAGCACTTGGGCACTTATGTGTCCTAATCTTTTGTGCTAAAGAAAGGCACGCTCTTCCAAATTACTAGAAGCAATAAAAGCTGAACCAATCACCACCTCACCATCTAAATGGTAGGTGTTATTCTCCTTTCTGGTTCCTGATAAAACTACCATGGATCATTTCACAACTCCAGCCTTTCCATTTTTAAGACTAATATGATAACCATCTCACTTAAAGGTACCAAGGGATAATAGACTTCTTTTGAGTGAAGGAATATACCTAACTTCTATTAGATCAATCTCTACTCCACTCTCTAGCTTAATTGTAACTGTGCCACTACCGAGTACCTTACAAGGTCTATCATCACCCAACTTTACAGTCCCTAGATCCTCTTTAATTATTTCTTGGAAGAATTCTTTGACAGGAGACATGTGGTATGAACATCCAGAGTCCATCACCTATTTTCCTTTGATCCAATCACTAGTAGCCACAAACACATCAGAGCTATCATATCCCTCCAAACACTCATCTTGTACACTTTGATGATCTGAACCTCGATGACCTTTAGATTCTCCCTTTCTCTTCTTCTTCCATTCGGGACATTCCTTCTTGGGATGCTTTTCAGACCCACATACATAATACCTTCTCTTAAACCTTGACTTCGATCGATGATTCTGCTTGGTTCTTTGGGTTCTTTGATCTGGCCTCCCCCTCACCATTAGACATTCTCTACTTTCTTCCTTAAGGTCAAACCGTTTCTATAGTTTTTTTGAATTTAGAGCTGTTAGAACTTCTTCCATGGATAGGGTCCCTCTATCGTACATTAATGTATTCACAAAGTGTTCGTATGATTGAGGTAGAGAGGCCAGGAAGATGATGGCCTGATCTTCATCGTCCAACTCCACATCAATATTTTCAAGATCTATCACCAACTTATTGAATTCGTCTGTGTGATCCTCAACCGACTTATCGGAGGTCATCTAAAACATGTATAGCCTTTTCTTGAGGTACAAATAGTTCGCCAGAGATTTTGTCATATTCAATGAATCAAGTTTCGCCCAAATACCAGCAGTTGAGGTTTCTTTCGAGACTTCACAAAACACTTGATCTCCCAGGCTGAGAATGATTGCACTATGTGCTCGTTCGAGGGTCTCCTTCTTTTCCTTATCACTCATGGTTACTGGAAGGTTAGCTTCACCTCGTAATGCATCACTAACACCTTGATGAATCAGATCACCCTCATTTTCAACCGCCATAAGTTGAAATCATTCTTCCCGTATAATTTTGCAATATCGAATTTAGTAGACACCAACGTCGTCCTTGATCCAAATTGATCTCACCCTTTTTGATTCGAGCCCGCACTGAGCTCTAATACCAATTGTTACAAAGAATCAATTAAAGAATAATGAAAGTCGACTCAAAACTAGTACGATTGCTTACTATTGAGAATGAACTCTACAAGACTTTCTCTGATTCATGTATGCGTTAATCACACCTCAATTTAGCCCTAAACTCTGATTAAAACTAACTTCTAACAACCAAAGATAAAACCAACACAATTAGTCCCTATAGTTCTAATGTAATACCAATTAGTCCTTCAACTAGACATTAAAGCTACTAACAACCCTTAACAACTATATTACAATTATGATTTTGACTTTAAACCTCACAATTAGGATGACCAAGCCGGTTATCGATGTCAAGTTATGCGCTAGTCTTCTTTTGCAAAGTGAAAACCAAAGGCATGAGAGAGGAACATAATTTATACATTCCCCATATTGTTGTCACTTGGAGAAGAGGAGTTTTGGAGGTCCGGTCCTCAATAACATAAAAACCTAACAATATAATTTGATTATAATTTCTACTTGACATAAGCGAGATATGAAAATAATGCTACGTGATAGGGTAGGGACACATAAAACATTTTTAAGAGTTAAAGGAAGTTGGATGTATGAAGAATAAAAAAACAATATAGGTGATTGCAAGAGAAGAACGCTCACCAATTACAAGTTCTTCCATCCTTTCATAAGGTGTACTATGGAAAGCTAAGTACATTGTTAAGGTCATTCATGACGTGGTGATCTTGTTGTATTCGTCATGTTGACTTGAGGAATTTATGGGCCAGACAAATGCATGAGATGGTCCTATTGTGCTTGAAGTGACGTTGCTTCAATATGTGGTTGAGGCAGAAGACCATTGTATGTATTTTGAGAATATGGAGCCCTTTGTGGTGATTGGTTGACCATAACCAATGGGTTAGAACCACCATTAAATTTCACTGAATGATCTTGAGGTAGTTATTCTAGTGAAATTTTATGATAGGAGGGAATAGAAGCATGTGGAAAAGCTTTTTTTAAAAAATATCAGAATTAGTAAGGGAGTGACCTTTTTGATGGCGCCATCGACATTTACCTAGAACAGGTTTGGTCCTACTTTGAAATTGTCAATTTTTGTTGCTTGGACGTTAGTGCATGTAAAACACAAAAGCCGATTGGTGAACACCACTTTGAACAAGTTGAGCGATGAAGATCTCATGGTTAATGATCTTTTCATGTAGTTCGTTGAAAGCAAGTGATAGGAATATTGTGTGCATTAACCGCATCAAGGATAGGTTTATAGGCTGATTGATCAAGCCCATTGAGAACAGAATCAATGATATCTACTTTAACATTCTTTTTCCCAAGATTTGCCAATTCATCGATGATTGTTTCGATGTCCCGCATGTATTTTACAATGGATTAATTAGATGTTTTTGAATGCTAGCTATTTGAACCAATGCTAGAGTTGTTTAATATGACCGCGTGATGGCGAGGCACAGGTGGCGGCTAGGGTTTGCCATGCTTCCCTTGACGAAGAAGCGTTCATGATGAGTGGAACAACTTGAGGAGAGAGGGGCTACCAACAAGAGCCAGCACCAAATAGTAGATGATCTTGACGAAACCAATGTACGTGCAAAATCTTTGTCAGGAGTAGTGGTTGCATCGGGTGATGGAGAAGACTCCGGAGCAATATGAAAGCCGTCAATGAACTTATATAGATCGAAGACAGTGAAAATACATATGCTCAAATTTCTAGTTAAATAGAAAATTGTTCAAGCATTAATAATGGTTTAGACATTTTTAAGCTTACATAAAAACGTTGGATTTATATAATTTTAAAATTAATATTCATGCAGAACAACTCAAAGATGGCACCAAAGACCAAATATTGCACACCAAGGATCAAATCATTTGTCATACCAGTATCAAACTTCTCCATGGATGTCACTAATTTTCCAGGTTCATTTTATTTTAAATGCTTCTTCATGCTTTATTTATTTGTTTTGAAATTAAAACTAACCTATAACAATCATTGTATATAAATTATATTGCAAATTGTAAATACTTAAATTTTAATTATGTTACATGATTTGTATATTGGAAATATTAGAAGTTTACATTTGGATAGATTATTGTGATTAAATATAAAGAGTAAAATGTCATTTTCGAAACTGATGTTTTGTTTAATTTGTCATTTCAATCCAAAAAATTTTTTTTTGTTATTTTAGTCACTATAGTTTACCAAATATTGACATTTGCATCCACTCAACTAACTCCGTTAAAATCTCCGTTAAATATGATGGTTATTTAGTGTTTTTCAATGCCGTAATTATCCAATTAAAATAAAATAATCAACTAATATTTAGTTAAAACATAAAAACATATGAAACGACTAGTGAGACCAGACGCTTCGATTTAAAAGCTTCGATTAACTCTAAATTATGTTGTTCAATTGAGGTCTGCTGTGACATTTCAATTGATATTTAATGTTTTGTTTGAAATTGCACCGTTGTTCGATTGATATCTATTGTTGTCACATTTTGTATGATTAAGGTCTATTGTTGTCACGTAACATGACAATATCAGATCTCAATCAAACAAAGCGTGATAACAACAGACCTTAATTCCACAGTAGATCTTAATTGAATAAATATACATGTTAGAACAAAATATGAAGATTAATTGAATCTAAAAAATATACCCCAATCGAACAACATGAGTTAGAGTTAATCGAATATTTTAAATCGAATCGCTCAGTCTCACTAGTCTCTTCATATGTTTTTTTTATTTTTAATTAAATATTAATTGGTTAATTTATTTTAGTTGAATAATTAAATTTTTAAACATACTAAAATACACTCATATTTAACGGAAATCTTAACGGATATTTGATAAACTACAGTGACTAAATTATACATTACTAAACGTAAGACACGAAAATAACATTTTACTCAAATATAAATTATACATTACTATTAATTTACCTATGTTTTCTTCTGGATTTATGCAGTTTCATTCTTCGAGGTGAGACTATACGCTTGTTTGTAAGTCTTGTCATTTCCTCATAAATACAAATATAGTTGGTTATTTACTTCATTACAATCTTTCAACAATAACTTTTACTCAGTACACAACCTTTACTTGGCCATGTATTATATTACTAATTAAAAGTTTTGGTTGGTGAAGATTTTTCCTTTTTTTTAAAAAAAAATTTTTTTTGATTATTTTGTTTGTGTGTTTATTTTTTTTCTTTTTTTTGTGTTTTAATATGGTTTGTTTTGTATGTGGGCTCGAAAATTTGGAATGGGGTTTTTTATATCTGTACACGTGTTTTTGATTTGTAGGGTTCGTTGACGCTGTCTTTCTCCGGTTTCCTACTTTCTTTCTTTCGCTATCGATACCCTGACGATTCTCGCTATTAAGGTTTGGGTTTTCCTTTTGTTTGCTCTTTTTGGGGCTTTGATTTTCGTCGGTTTCCTATTTTGGACTGTGTCG
>BJCO01363956.1:0-13297 GCA_018326465.1 Flaveria floridana
ATCCTAATAAATTGTTCCATCTCATATGCAACTTATTTAGAAAACCCATTTTCTAAATTGGTGTAAATATTTAATTGCATGATCATATCATCAATTAAATATTAATTGGTGTTTGCTAAGCTTGTTATTGGGTATAACCCGACTTGGATCATAACGTACTAACCACATCAATATTTTATGTGTCTTGGGCACATAGAATCCTACAGGCCGTGGATATCGTTTCCACCATCACCGTCACTTACCAACATCTCACCCGAGAAAGATCACCACTATCTGATGTCTTAGCACCATTGATCGTGTCCATTTATAGATTTGGGTAACATTAATTTCGATCGCATCTAATCCTAACTTCATTTGTTCTTTTCATTTTAGGGCTAATATGTTGACGATGGGTTGTTTAGTGGTGTTTGTGGTCGCATACAATAGATGTTCGGGAAGAAATCCGTCACTGGCGGTAGCTAGGGTTCAACTGATTGGTCAAGTAGTACACATGCCTTACGCCCTTTTGCAGTTCACCCTATATTTTCAATCAACACCAACAAAATTAACATCGATTCAAATCATAAGACTTGCATGTAATGCCCGAAAATTTGCCAAAAATAAATAGAAAGGAAAAGTAACACATAGAAAATGAAAAGAGACAAAAGTCAAAGGGGGTGTTGTGTAAATTATACACAAAAGAAAAAGATCCGCCTTTTTAAAGCATGGCCGCCCATGCCATGCTTACAACTACTACTTTTGGACTGAAAAGAAAGAAGAAGTGAGAAATAGAAGTTTCTCTCGGATTTTTGAAGAAAAAGGGCTGAATCTCCATAGGTAAGTATTTTGGTGATAATTGGTCCGGTTTCTTCGTGGTTTCATCCATAGAAACCGATTACTAAGTGTATTATGTGTGTTGGTGTTTGTTTTATCTATTCTAGGTGTTTGAATTCGTATACAAGCAAGTTTTGAGGAGTTTCGTGTGTTTGATTACACAAGGTGAGTTCTACACCCAGTATTCTTACATGTTTTAACACTTCTTGGGGCTGAAAATGTATTAAAATGATTTTATAATTTTTAAGCTTGTGTACTCGTATGTTTTATGTTGTATGATGATATTTTATGGATCTTTATGTGATGATTATATTTACAATGGTGTTAAGAAGCTTAGAATAGGATGAAATAATGTTTAGGATTGAAAATAATTGAGAAGTATGTTAAACAGTTTGCTCATGCGCCTATAAAAGACCCATGCGCCTGAAAATAAATTAGAAAGATCTAAGTGTTGCTCATGCGCCCAAACAGGGCCCATGCGCCAATCCTTTTTGCCTTAGAATATATTAAGTAAGGTCTTGCGCCCAAACAGGGCCCATGCGCCTGAAAATGTGCCTTAGAAAGTTAAGTATAGGATGATGCGCCCCAGTAGTGCGAATGCGCCTGAATATTTCATGCGCCCAAGACTTGGTGGAAAAAAGATCAAGTGTAAGGCCATGAGCCTGAATAGTGCTGATGCGCCTAAGCAGGGCTCATGCGCTTGCATAGTGCTCATGCGCCCAGAACACTTAGAAATTTTTTGAAATTTTGGAGAAAAACAGAATGATTAGGGTTTGACCCTAGTTTGACTTTAGGGTATTAATTGTTATTATTATGCATAATGATGAGCTGTTTTTATGTTCCATATTAATTATTATAGTGTGACTTTACGTGGTGTGTTTATGATCATAAACATAAAGTATTATCATTAATAAAAAGTGATAGATTAATGATGAAGAAAAGTGGAACATAAGTGAAGGAATGTAAGTCTTGTAACCAAACTAATATGAGGTGCACGACCATGTTGTCGTTAGCTCAACTGTATGCGGTTTAGCTAACCCGAAGGATGCATGCAGGGTCAGTCATTGAGACTGACAGGGGCCCTTATGGCATACCCTAGGTAACTGGGTCAACTTAGTGTACAATGTTCGTGGTCTATTTATAGACCATGGGCCCAACATTAGCTTCGTGCACAATGTTCGGGGTATTGTATATTGGTTCGTAAGAAAGTGAAAGATAATGATAAAAGTACGAAAAGAACGAATGCGTACAATAATGAATGAAAGAAAGTATTACCTCGAGGTACGTGTGAGGTGTGACCACGTACCAAAATAAAGGAAGTATTTTACAATAAAGGATATTTTCATATATCTATACAAGCTATTTTAATACTTTTAAAAACTAGAACTTACTCAGCAACGCTGACTTTTATACATTTTCAGTTGGCATGTAAATATTGTAGAGGATGACACGAGGGTGAAGCTATTTGGCGGGGCAAGATTGACATCCATTCATGTTTTGATATTATTGTTTTGTAATGCATTTAAACAATCTTTTGTAACTAGTGAACAACGATGTATTGCTTAACAACAGTAATTATTAATGAAATGAATGGGCTTTTATTAATGTAATTCCGCTGCAATGTTTTAAGAAATGTATAATATTATGTATGTTTAGTGCTATGATTGTCTAGCTGTAAGCGTCCAGGGAACGGGGCCTTACAAGTTAGTATCAGAGCCAAAGTTTAAGAGAATTGGGTAAATATTTTCAAAAACCTAAACATAAACTGGAAATGGGACGAATGGAGGGTTGTCAGCCTGAGTAGCTACGTGCCATCAGGTATTTCCTTTCTTAAGGTGAACCAATATTATGTGCGTGTGCTATTTGACTTATATGATCTTAGTAGATTTAGATACTGATGTAGTCAGGTTAGGAAATGCTTGGGGTGTGAAGACTAAAGTAAGTGGCTAATCACAACTTCCTACTTTAATTAGGGACATACTATACTTAACATAAACTAAGCTATTCCCTGAATGACCATGTTAGTGTTTAAATCTTATAGCGATTAGAGAATGGCTAGAGGTAGATCAACTAAGGCCTCTAGGGGTGGAGCACAGGGAGGATGTGGTGCTGAACCACGTGTTACTAGGAATAAGACCAAGACTGCTGAGAGGGCCCGTGAATAGCCCGAGGTGCATTACCAAGAGGGTGGTGATGAGAGTGCGAACTTAAGGGCTTTGGTGAAAGAGGCGGTCATCGAGGAAGTTCATCAAGTCATGCAGACAATCCTACCATCTGTAGTGACTAAAGTGATCAAGGCGGTATGGGAGGATGAGAAGAAAGAGAGGAGAAGAACTACCGGAAGGGAGGAAAGGGAGTGATCGGACACCAAGACGATTTTCTCGAGTAAGGAGGAAGAGGAGGAAGCGGTGTAAGAAACTGCACGAGGATGTAACTATGGGGCATTTCAGATATGCAAGCCCCTGACTTTCAATGCGAACGACAATGCTGCTACTGCTCATCGATGGGTAAGGGAGATGGAGGCGGTACTTGACATCGGTGAGTGCTGAGAGGATCAGAAGGTGAAGTTTGCCACCCATTCATTGGTGGACTCGGCCTTATGCTGGTGGGACAATGTTGTCCCGCCAAGGGCTGAAGGGCCATTGGGAAGATGAGGTTGCTAGAACTAAAAAGCTGGTAATTGAGGAGTTCTGTCCTCACAAAGAGTTGGACAAGATTGAGAGGGAGTTCCTGTAGCTGGAAGGGGGAACTATGACCCACCAACAGTACACCACCAAATTCAACGAGATGGCAAGGCTGGTGCCTGATCAGGTGACCATGATGTCAAGGAATATAGAGAGATATGTCCAGGGGTTGCTGCTGATATACGACGGCATTTGATTGCTGCTCGACCAAGTACATTTCGATCGACTGTAGACGTGGAGGGTTGGTTGTATGATGAGTGAGAGGAGACTGTGGTGGAGGCAAAGAAGACAGACGGTTTGGGCGTGGTGGTTTCACTTCAAACAACAAAAAGATGTAGAGGGATGATCGTAGGGTGACATCAAACTTAGGGCTGAGAAGTGCGGTTAATGTGGAAGGGATCATACCGGTAAGTGTAGGTTGGGATTGAACGTATGCTTCATGTGTTGGAGGGCTGGCCACATTGCTAGAGATAGCAGGGTGTCGAGGTGTTATAGCTGTGGTGAGGAGGGCCACGTGAGCAAGGCCTATAAAAATCCAAGGGCCGAGGGTTATGGGGAAAAGAAGAAGACTAAAGAAGGAGGGCAGAGGGAAGTGCTAGAGCTTTCATGATGACCCGGGAGGAAGCAAGAATGGACCCTGATGTCATGTCGGGTATGTTTCTAGTAAACCAAATTTGTTCCTCTGTATTATTTGATTATGGTATTATAGGAGTTTCATCTCTACTACTTTCTGTGCTAAATTGTCGTTAGTAGTAGGACTATTGATGAGCCATTCGATGTAGAAACGTCTATTGGTAAGTCTACTAGAATTAGTAATCTGAAAGAGGACTGCGCCGTAGAACTAGATGGCCATAGGTTTTGGGCCAATTTACATATGATGCCCCTACGTGGATTCGATGTAGTACTAGGGATGGATTGGTTAGTAACCTACGAGGCAAACATCGTGTGTCGTAAGAAGATGATTCGACTAGTTGCGCCCGATAGAAGTTCGGTGACGGTCTACGGTGATCGTGTTGCTACGGTTCCGAAGGTGATTACTATGGCGGTGGGGGAAAAGTGCATGAGACGTGGATGTAATGCTTATCTGGCCTACATAAAGGATGTGGATGCATCAGTACCATAGTTGCCTGATGTACCAGTGGTATGTGACTTTCCAGACGTGTTCCCAGAAGACTTGCCAGGTATGCCACCGGATAGTGAAATCGAGTTCCAAATTGATCTGATACCCGGTGGTCAACCCATTGCCAAAGCACCGTATCGATTAGCTCCGACCGAGATGAAGGAACTCATGGATCAACTACAGGAGTTGATGGATAAAGGGTTCATCCGACCGAGCATCTCTCCTTGGGTTGCCCCAGTATTGTTTGTGAAAAAGGACGGTAGTATGCGGATGTGCATTGACTACCGGGAGCTGAATAAGTTGACGCTATAGAATCAGTATCCGTTACCGAGGATTGATGACTTGTTTGATTAGCTGCAAGGTGCCAATTGGTTCTTATGTATAGTTCTACAAGCTGGTTACCATCAGTTGAAGGTAAAGGAGCGGGATATTCCTAAGACAGCTTTTCGCATACGCTATGGACACTATGAGTTTCTCGTCAGGTCTTTTGGTCCAACTAACGTGCCAGCTGCCTTAATGGATTTAATGAAGCGAGTGTGTCGGCCAATGTTAGATAAATCAGCGATCGTGTTTGTTGATGATATCCTGATTTATTCGAGAAGTGAGGAAGAACATGTCAGCCACATACGCAAGGTGTTGGAGGCACTTAGAAAAGAAAAGTTGTACGCTATATTTTCTAAGTGTGCCTTTTGGTTATGTGAGGTTTAGTTTTTAGGTCACGTGATGACTGCTGAAGGAATTATGGTAGACCCGACAAAGGTTGAGGATGTGATGCAATGGAAGTACCCAAAGACGCCATCCGAGATCCATAGTTTCTTGGGTTTGGTGGGTTATTCAAGGAGGTTCATCCAAGAATTTTCAAAGATAGCCTTACCTTTGACTAAGTTGACTTGCAAGGATGTGAAGTTTGTGTGGGGTCAAACGCAAGAGGGTGCTTTCGAGGAGTTGAAGACGAGATTGACTTAAGCTCTTGTTTTAACATTACCCGAAGAGAGTCAGGACTTAGTGGTATATTCAGATTCTTCTTATTCGGGACTAGGTTGCGTATTCATGCAACGTGGAAGGGTAATAGCCTACGTATCCTGACAGTTGAAAACCCACCAAGTCATCTACCCTACCCATGATTTGGAGTTAGCGGCTATGGTCTTTGCGTTAAAGATTTGGAGACATATATGGGACGAAGTGCACAATCTTCACGGATCACAAGAGCTTGAAGTACTTCTCAAGCAAAAGTATCTCAACATGAGGCAAAGGAGATGGTTAGAGCTCATCAAAGATTATGACTGTGAGATCCATTACCATCCGGGTAAGGCTAACGTCATGGCCGATGCCCTTAGTCAAAAAGAGAGACCCGAACCGATTCGGGTGAAGGCTTATCAGTTGGTTATGACCGCTGATGTGATGACCCAGGTGAAAGACTTTCATGACAAGGCATTGAAAGAAGATCGTCTAAGATAAGGCGTTGAAAGAAGATCGTCTAAATTTCAAACGAATGAGAGGTCTAGTCACAGAATTGGGTGAAAACACTCTCGGGTTTAGAACCCGAAATGGACGAATGTGGATCCCTCGTTATGGAGACCTACGAGGGAAAATTATGGATGAAGCTCATAAGACTCGATACTCGATTCATCCCGGTGCAACAAAGATGTATCAAGATATGAAGAAAGATTATTGGTGGCCGGGTATGAAGCGCAATGTAGTGGAGTATGTGAGTAAGTTCCTTACTTGTTTGCAATTGAAGGCGGAACACCAAAAACCATATGTGAATATCCAACCGTTGGATATACTCGAGTGGAAGTAAGAGCATATCACCATGGATTTTATTACTAAGCTACCTCGTATGGCGAGGGGTGCGATGCCATATGGGTGATTGTTGATCAACTGACGAAAAGTGATCACTTCCTACCGATCCGTGAGACGTATTCATCAGAAAGATTGGCGGATATGTTCATCAGGGAGATTGTAGCTCGTCACGGTATGCCAGTGTCTATCATGTCGGATCTTGACACCCGATTCACATCGAAGTTCTTGAAGAGATTCCATGATGTGATGGGGACAAGGCTACCCATTAGCATGGCTTATGATGCTCAGACAGATGGTCAGTCGGAGAGGGCGATCCAAACACTTGAGGATATGCTTCGAGCATGCATGATTGATTTTGGAGAAATTTAGGATGATCACTAACCGTTAGCTGAATTCTCGTACAATAATAGTTATCATGCCAGCATTGGTATGTCACCTTATGAGATGCTATAGAGGTGTAGGACGCCCGTGTGTTGGGGTGACATCAGGCAGAAGGAGTTGGGAAGCCTTGAGGTGATCGAGGCTACAACTGAGAAGTTAGAGAAGATAAAGGCCTTTATGAAGGTGGCAAAGGATAGACAAAAGTCGTACGCCGACAAGAGGCATAGACCGATCGAATTCAAGGTGAGCGACCGGGTTATGTTGAAGGTCTCACCTTGGAAAGAAATCATTCGGTTTCGGAAGAGGGGAAAGCTAAGCCCGAGGTATATAGGGCCTTTCCGAATCATCGCATGCGTAGGAGAGGTGGCCTATCGGTTGAAATTGCCTGATGAGTTAGGTGGAATTCATCCGACATTCGTTATCTGAGAAGTTAGAGAGGATCAAAACCTTCATGAAAGCAGCTAAAGATAGACAAATGTCGTACGCTGACAAGAGGCGTAAACCGATTAAATTGAAGGTGGGCGACCAAGTTATGTTGAAGGTCTCACCTTGGAAAGGAATCATTCGGTTCCGGAAGAGGGGTAAGTTAAGCCCGAGGTACATAGGGCCTTTTCAAATCATCGCACGAGTAGGAGAGGTGGCCTATCGGTTAGAATTGCCAGATGAGTTAAGTGGAATTCACCCGACATTCCATGTATCTCATCTGAGAAAGTTCTTAACTAATGAAGATATGATTGTACCACTGGATGATATCGAACTGGATGAACGGCTCAATTATGTAGAGCAGCCAGTGGCAATCATCGATCAGAAGGAGAAGAGATTGAGAAATGAAGTGGTTCCATTGGTGCGAGTATAGTGGAAACACAGAAAGGGTTCTGAGTCTACGTGGAAGACTGAAGAAGAAATGAAACAGCATTACCCACAGTTGTTCGAAGAGTGACAGGTTTCGGGGACGAAACCTCTTTAAGGGGGTAGACTTGTAACGCCTGAAAATTTGTCAAAAATAATTAGAAAGGAAAAGTAACAAATAGAAAATGAAAAGAGACAAAAGTCAAAAGGGGTGTTGTGTAAATGGTACACAAAAGACAAAAGATCCACCTTTTTAAAGCATGGCCGCCCATGCGGTGCTTACAACCGCTACTTCTCGACTGAAATGAAAGAAGAAGGCAAAAATAAAAGTTTCTCTCGGATTTCTGAAGAAAAAGGACTGAATCTCCATAGGCAAGTGTTTTTGGTGATAATTGGTTCGGTTTCTTCGTGGTTTCATCCATAGAAACCGATTATTAAGTGTATTATGTGTGTTGGTGTTTGTTTTGTCTATTCTAGGTGTTTGAATTCATATACAAGCATGTTTTGAGGAGTTTCGTGTGTTTGATTACACAAGGTGAGTTCTAGACCCCGTATTCTTACATGTTTTAACACTTCTTGGGGCTGAAATGCATTAAAATGATTTTATAATTTTTAGGCTTGTATACCTATATGTTTTATGTTGTATGATGATGTTTTATGGATGTTTATGTGATTATTAGGTTTAAAATGGTGTTAAGAAGCTTAGAATAGGATGAAATAATGTTTGGGATTGAAAATAATTGAGAAGTATGTTAAACAGGTTGCTCATGCGCCTATATAAGACCCATGTGCCTGAAAATACCTTAAAAAGATCTAAGTGTTGCTCATGCGCCCAAACAGGGCCCATGCGCCTAGCCTTTTTGCCTTAGAATATACTAAGTAAGGTCATGTGCCGAAACAGGGCCCATGCGCCTGAAAATGTGCCTTAGAAAGTTATGTATAGGATGATGCGCCCTAATACTGCTAATGCGCCTGAATAATTCATGTGCCCAAGACTTGGTGGAAAAAGGATCAAGTGTAAGGCCATGCGCCTAAATAGTGCTGATGCGCCTAAGCAGAGCTCATGAGCATGCATAGTGCTCATGCGCCCAGAACACTTAGAAATTTTCTAAAATATTGGAGAAAAACAGAATGATTAGGGTTTGACCCTAGTTGACTTTAGGGTTTTAATTGTTATTATTATGTATAATGATGAGATGTTTTTATGTTACTTATTAATTATTATGGTGTGAATTTTACGTGGTGTGTTTATGATCATAAACTTTAAGTATTAGCATTAATATAAAGTGAAAGATTAATGATGAAGCAAAGTGGAACATAAATGAAAGAATGTAAATTTTGCAAACAAAGGAATAGGAGGTGCATGACCATGCTATCATTAGATCAACTGTATACAGTTTAGCTAACCTAAAAGATGCATGCACGGTTAGTCATTGAGACTAACAGGGACCCTTGTAGCATACCCTAGGTGATTGGGTCAGCTTAGTGCACAATGTTCGTGGTCTATTTATAGACCACAGGCCCAGCATCAGATTCGTGCACAATGTTCGGGATATTGCACATTAGTTCGTAAGAAAGTGAGAGATAATGATAAAAGTACGAAAATAAGGAATGCGTACGGTAATGAATGAAAGAAAGTATTACCTCGATGTACGTATGAGGTGTGACCACATACCAAAATAAAGGAAGTATTTTACAACAAAGGATATTTTTATATATCTATACAAGGTATTTTAATACTTTTAAAAACTTGAACTCACTCTGCAACGCTGAGTTTTATACATATTCAGTTGACAGATAAATATAGTTGAGGATGGCATGAGGGTGAAGCTACTCGGCAGGGCAAGATTGACATCCGTTCATGTTTTGATGTATTGTTGTTTTGTAATGCATTTAAACAATCTTTTTATAACTAATGAACAATGATGTATTGCTTAACAACAATAACTATAAATGGAATGAATGGACATTTATTAATGTAATTCCACTGTAATGTTTTAAGAAACGTATAATATTATGTATGTTTAGTGTTATGATTGTCCAACTGTAAGCTTCCCGGGAACGGGGCCTTACAAGTTGGTATAAGAGCCAAAGTTTAAGAGAATTAGGTAAATATTTTTGAAAAACCTAAACTTTAATTGAAAATGGGGCGATTGGAGGGATGCTAGCCTGAGTAGCTACGTGTCATCAGGTACTTCTTTTCTTAAAGTTAACCAGTATTATGTGCGTGTGCGATTTGCCATAGGTGTTCTTAGTAGATTTAGATACTGATGTAGTTAAGATAGAAAATGCTTCGGGTGTGAAGAGTAAAGTAAGTGTCTAATCATAACTGGCCACTGCAATTAGAGACTTACTATACTTAACATAAGTTAAGCTATTACCTTGAATGACCGTGTTGGCGTTTAAATCTTATAGTGATTAGAGAATGGCTGGAGGTAGATCATCTAAGGCCTCTAGGGGTGTAGCACAGGGAGGACGTGGTATTGAACCACGTGTTAATAGGAACAAGACTAAGACTGCTGAGAGGGCCCGTGAAGAGCCCGAGGTACATCAGTAAGAGAGTGGTGATGAGATTGCAAACTTAAGGGCTTCGGTAAGAGAGGTAGTGGTAGAAGAAGTCCATCAAGTCATGCAGACGATTCTACCGTCTGTAGTGACTGAAGTGATCAAGGCTGAAAGGGAGGATGAGAAGAAAGAGAAGAGAAGGACCACTGGAAGGGAGGAAAGGGAATAGTCAGAGACCGAGACGATTGTCTTGAGTGAGGTGGAGGAGGAGGAAGCGGTGTAGGAAACTGCACGAGGATGTAACTATGGGGCATTTCAGAGATGCAAGCCCCCGACTTTTGATGGGAATGGCAATGCTGCTGTTGCTCACCGATGGGTGAGGGAGATGGAGGCGGTGCTTGATATCAGTGAGTGCTGAGACGATCAGAAGGTGAAGTTTGTCACCCACTCGTTGGTGGACTCGGCCTTATGCTGGTTGGAAAATATTATCCAGGACAAGGGCAGCAGGGCCATTGGAAAGATGAGGTGGCCAGAACTAAAAAAGTTTGTGATTGAGGAGTTCTATCCTCACAGGGAGTTGGACAAGATTGAGAGGGAGTTCTTGCAGCCGGAAGTGGGAGCTATGACGCACCAATAGTATACCACCAAATTTAATGAGATGGGGCAAGGCTGGTGCCTGATCAGGTGACTCCGATATCAAGAAGAATAAGAGATATGTCAAGGGGTTGCCGGCTGATATACGCAGGCATTTGATTGCTGCCCGACCAAGTACCTTTCGATCGGCTGTAGACCTGGTGGGTAGGTTGTATGATGAGCGAGAGGAAACTATGGTGAAGGCGAAGAAGAAAGGGGGTGGTGATAAGAACTGGAACGGGAAGCAGTATGGACGTGGTGGTTTCACTCCAAACAACAAAAAGATGAAGACGAATGATCCTAGAGCAACACCAAGCTCGGGGCTGAGAAAGTGCAGGAAGTGTGGAAGGGAGCATGCCGGTGAGTGTAGGTTGGGATTGAACGTGTGCTTCAAGTGTGGGAAGCCTGGTCACAATACTAGAGAATGTAGGGTGCCGCGGTGTTATAGCTATGGTGTGGAGGGTCATGTGAGCAAGGACTGTAAGAAGCTAAGGGCTGAGAGTTCTGGGGCGAAGAAGAAGGCTAAAGAAGGAGGGCAGAGGGCAAGTGCTAGAGCTTTCACGATGACCCAGGGGGAGGCCAGAGTGGACCCCGATGTCGTGTCAGGTATGTTTCTAGTAAACCAAACTTGTGCCTCTATATTATTTGATTCTGGTGCTAGTATGGGTTTCATCTCTACTACTTTCTGTGCTAAATTGTCTGTTAGTAGTAGGAGTATTGATGAGCCATTCGATGTAGAAATGACGATTGGTAAGTCTACTAAAATTACTGATATGATAGAGGACTGTGTCGTAGAATTAGAAGGCCTTAGGTTTTCTGCCAATTTGCATGTGATGCCCCTAGGTGGATTCGATGTAGTACTAGGGATGGATTGTTTAGCAACCTATGAGGCGAACATTGAGTGTCGCAAAAAGATGATTCGACTAGTTGCACCGGATGGAAGTTCAGTGACAATCTACGGTGATCGCGTTACTACGGTTCTAAAGGTGATTTCGATGGCAGTGGCGGGGAAGTACATGAGACATGGATGTAGTGCCCACCTGGCCTACGTAAAGGATGTGGATGCGTTAGTACCACAGTTGTCTGATGTACCTGTGGTATGTGACTTTCCAGACATGTTCCCAGATGACTTGCCAGGTGTGCCACCGGATCGCAAAATCGAGTTCCAAATTGATCTGATACCTGGTGCTCATCCCGTTGCCAAAGGACCGTATTGGTTAGCTCCGACCGAGATGAAGGAGCTCATGGTTCAGCTGCAGGATTTGATGGATAAAGGGTTTATTCGACCGAGTATCTCTCCATGGGGTGCTTCGGTCTTATTTGTTAAGAAGAAAGATGGTAGTATGCGAATGTGCAACGACTACCGAAAGCCATCTGGTATTTTTTTTCTTAATGTTAACATGTATTATGTGCGTGTGCTATTTGACTTATGTGATTTTAGTAAGTTTAGATACTGATGTAGTCAGGATAGGAAATACTTGGGGTGTGAAGAGAAAAGTAAGTGGCTAATCATAACTGGCCACTATAATATTGAACTTGTTGGGTTTGTTAGAACTTAAAACATAGTTTAACCATTTAAACTTTGTAAAAACACGGCGGAAGTGAACATTATAACATGGTTTATAAACTGAAATTTCAGGTTTTATATTGATATTATAAGTTATAAACAAACCCAAGAACAAAAGGATCTTTAATATGTGAATGATGCTAGCTATGATAACACAAATAACACATTATGGACAGCCATAAAGAGGGCTGCCATAAACTACCTTTCAGCATCAAATGTGGCAAAAATGGAGGATGATATTGACCAAGAAATTGACCAAGGCACCAAAAGGAGTTCCTCTCAAGCTTGTATACCCCAAGCTCTATGGCAAACACTTCTTGTTAGGGAGAGTAAACACCAAAAACCACTTCCAAAAACCCTTTTCTTCCTAATGCTACTGCCGTGAGTTTGAGAAGAAAAAGAGAGAGTTTTTTGTGGTTCTTTTGCAGATGTTAAGAGAAGTGTATGATGAGTGCAAGACTACTTATGATGTGTGTTTCCAAGAAAACAAAAGAGCCAACCATGTTAGGGGGGGCGGCTGAATTTTTATTTCAAAAGGGTTTTCCCCCTTAAACCAAACACACATTATTTAACTAGTCATCTAATTAGTTATCCAATTAACCTTTTAATTATATAACTTGTACACCCCTTTTATTATTTGATGTTATCTAACTTACTTAAATAACACTACAAATAATATTATTGAACAAAATATTCTAATAAGTTGTTCCATCTCATATGCAACTTATTTAGAAAACCCATTTTCTAAATTGGTGTAAATATTTAATTGCATGATCATAACATCAGTTAAATATTAATTGGTGTTTGCTAAGCTTGTTATTAGGTATAACCCTACTTGGATCATAACGTACTAACCGCATCAATATTCTACGTGTCTTGGGCATATAAAATCCTACAATCTCCCACTTGCACAAGATTCATAGAAGATTGATGCAAGCAGTA
>BJCO01363957.1:974-17957 GCA_018326465.1 Flaveria floridana
TCTTTTATGTGAATAAGCAAGCTATGAACACATGTAAATGTACATAAAATCACAGCTACATTGAGCTGTGAAAACTACCTTTCAGCAGCAGCAAAAACCGACACAAAAGGGATGTTGGATGCTGAAAATTCGGCCAAGGCTCCAAGAGAAGGATCCCTCAAGCTTGTATACCCCAAGCTCTTTACAAACACCTCTTCTTGCTAGGTAGATTATCACCAAATGTTTCAAAAACTCTTCTTTCTTACTGCTGCTGGCCGAGACTTTTGAGAGAGAGAAGGGAGAGTTTTTGATCAATATTGCATGTATTGGTAGGAGAGAAAGATGAATGTTAGACTATTTAATATGTGTGTCTTCTCAAGAAACCAAGAGAACCAATAATATCAAGGGGGGGGGCGAAAATAGGTTTAAAAAAAACTTTCCCCCTTAAACTAACAACACAACATTTTAACTAGTCTTTAATTTGGATATACAAGTAACCTTTTAATTGCATAATCCATACACTCCTAATATTAATTTGTGATGTTATTTAACTCACTTAAATAACATTAGAAATAATATTATTGAACAAAATGTACTAATAATTTGTTCCATCTCATATGCAACTTATTTGGAAAACCCATTTTCTAAATTTGGTGTAAATATTTAATTGCATGATCATATCATCAATTAAATATTAATTGGTGTTTGCTAAGCTTGTTATTGGGTATAACCCGACTTGAATCATAACATACTAACCGCATCAATATTCTACGTGTCTTGGGCATATAGAATCCTACAATTACAAGACAGTACAGTTCTCCCAGGACACCTTAGCAAAATGGTGTGGCTAAGAGGAGAAACATGACACTTATTGAAGCTGCAAGCACCATATTGTCTGACTCTAAACTGCCTATCACATTCTGGACAGAGGTAGTTAACACTACCTGCTATGTGCAGAACAGAGTTTTAGTAGTGAAGACTCATAGTAAGACTCGTTATGAACTGTGAAACAAAAGAAGACATTTCATTGGTTTGCTCAGATCATTTGGATGCCCCTGCACCATCTTGAATACCAAAGATCAAGTAGCCAAGTTTGGGGAGAAATCAGATGATGGACACTTTATTAGGTACTATCCTGAGCTAAGGCTTATAGAGTATATAATCTCAGAACTAGAGTGGTTGAAGAATCAGCCAATGTGACCTTTAATGAGCACACTCCTTGTGTGAAAGGTTCTTGTCCTGATTGGCTCTTTGATCTTGATTTAGTACCAACTGTTTCAGTAAATCTTGTGAAGATGATTCAGGATCTACTGGTAATACATCAACAGAAGAGCCTGACCCAAGATTTGAGCTGAGAAGACCAAGTAAGAATACTACTTCAGCTCCAGTTGTAACTAACCCTACAGGTGAAGCTCCTATCAGTACAATTATGACAAACCAAGCTGATCAATCTGAAGTGCCTGAAAATTCTAGCTCAGAGGCATAAAACACAAATGAAGGAAATTAAAATGTAGGAGGACATGGTAGTGGTGACAATGATCAAGAATTTCTTGGTGCTGACAACCACTCCATTGAAGACAACATCAATGATGTCACACGCTCATTAGATCAAGCTTCTCTTGATAACTGTGCTGATATGGTAGGAGACACTTCATTTCCAGATCTAAAATTCTCAAATTTAGATCTGCATAATCAACTTGCTTTGATTCCTCAACCTAGGATCCACAAGTCACACCCTATCACAAACATCATTGGAGATGTTGACAAGGGGGTAAGAATAAGAGGACAAACCCATGACAAAAATGTTTGTCTATACTCTAGCTTCTTGTCCCAGCTAGAGCCAAAGAAAATTGATGAGGCTTTGAAGGATGGAAGTTGGGTTGAAGCAATGCAAGAGGAGCTACTTCAATTCAAAAGACAAAAGGTTTGGAGCCTGTGTCCACTTCCTCAAAGGAAGACTATCATAGCAACCAAATGAGTGTTTAGGAACAAGAAAGATGATAAAGGACTTATCATCAAGAACAAGGCAAGACTGGTTGTTTAAGGGTACACACAAGAATAAGGAATTGATTACATTGATATCTTTGCTCCAGTAGCAAGACTTGAAGCTGTTGGGATATTCCTGGCGTTTGCTGCATCCAAGGACTTGAAGGTCTACTAACTTGATGTCAAGTGTACATTTTTATATAGGGTGATTGATGAAGAGGTGTATGTCAAACAACCACCTGGCTTTGCAGACCCAGATCATCCTGATTATGTTTGCAAGCTTGATAAAGCTCTTTATAGGATGCACCAAGCTCCAAGGAAGTGGTATGAGACACTATCTTAGTATCTCTGTCAACATGGCTACAATAGAGGTATTATTGATGGAACTCTCTTCATCAAAGGAATAGGAAATGACTTGATGCTGTTTCAAGTATATGTAGATGATATTATCTTTGAGTCAACTAATCTAAAGCTCTATAAAGACTTTAAGAAGCTGATGAATAATAGATTTGAAATAAGTGCCATAGGGGAACTCAACTTCTTTCTAGGAATTCAAATGAAGCAAGTTGAAATGGCATCTTCATAAGTCAGTCAAAGTATGTACAGGACATACTTACAAGATTCAACATGACTGAATGTAAGGTTGCAAAGACACCCATAGCCAGAAACCACTCCTTTGGACCTGATCTTGAGGGGGAGTTTGTAGATGAACATCTTTACAGGGCTATGATTGGGTCACTCATGTACCTTACAGCCAACAGGCCTGATATCATGTTTGCTACATGCATATGTGCAAAATATCAAGCAAACCCCAAGATGTCATGCCTGGTTGCTGTCAAAAGAATTCTTAGATATCTCAAAGGTGCTTTTAAGCTAGGCCTTTGGTATCCAAAGAATTCTGACTTTAATCTGTATGCCTATACAAATAGTGACTATGGTGGATGCAACATGACTGCAAAGTTCATATCTGGGGGATGTCAGTTCCTTGGTTGAAGGATAGTCTCATGGTTCCCCCTCCTTCGCTAGGTGGGATCAATATTCGGACTTCAAAGTTAATCCTTTTGCATTAACTTTGTCTTAAGTTCATTTCATATAAATATACCGAATGGTTCCCCCTCCTTCGCTATATTCTTCATCTGCAACTTTTCTAATCCTAAATTCCCATTCACCGCCTTTGTTCTTACCTTTCTTCACCTCAAAGCTACCATAAATGTCCAACCTTGAGCCTAGAAAACAACCAGATTTCTCCATGCATCTTCACAAACAACACAATCAGGCTGCTCTGTTAAACTCTGAGAAAGATCCAAGTTTCTTAGAGGTTTGTCTCTTTCTTTCTCTGTCAAACTACTTCAACTCCCTCACCATTGATCCTCCACTCTATAAGGATCAACATTAGGAGTTTTGGAGGACCTGCGAAGAGGTCACAATGGATAGGGAGAAAGCACTATCTGCCACAGTGCAGGGGAGGACAATCTTCATCACTCCAGCTTCCATCAACTCTTATTTACAACTGGATGATGTAAAAGGTGAATTGTCCTTTCCAAAATCTATTGTAAACTAGTCTTTTGAACAGATAGGCTATGAAGGTGACTTCTCAGTCAAAATATTCAAGAAAGGAAAGGTTTTCTCTTGGTGGAAGTAACTCCTCCATGTTATTATTTATAACTTGTCTAACAAGCATGAAGGTTGGGACCCAATTCCAGAAGACCTCTCTTTCATAGTCCATAGGATGGTTCATGGGGTCAAGTTCAGGTATTCAAAATTTGTGTACTATAATTTGCTTGCAAACTTTGACTCCTTATAATATTATATGTTCCCTGGATATGTTCAACATATTCTCAAATGTGAACTGGGCTCACAGTTGAGGGGAACTGGTAATGTTCTAAAATTAGGATAGATGATGCCCGACATCTTTAAGACAATGAGAAAGTAAACTGTTGGCTTCTTAGGGGTAGAAACAACCCTGGTCCTAAAAATGTTAGAGCTCATTGCTCAAGGTGACAATCTAACAGCACCAACTAGTGTTGAACCCACACCTTCCACTTCAACACCACCCACACAACCTCAAACAATCCTCACCTACCAAAGAAGGTTTAAACAAACCCCTGCATAGGTTATTTAACCTGTGCAGGCCCCCATATCACCACCCATACCACCACCCATACATGAGAATATGGAAACTGGAGCTCCTACTTCTCCTGAGGAGCAAACCACTCCCATCTCACAAATGATCAGTCCTGAGGTTCTCATGCTTAGGCTATCACCTAAGAATCCTTAAGCCTTCACTCAGAGTCTCAACACTCTAGTGAACAACCTTTAGGGGAAAGTTACCATCCCTAGCCTCTAGATCTAAACCAGCCAATGCCCAACCATGAATTCTATGATGATGAGGATATGACACTCAACGCATACCATGAATCTCTCTTCTCTTTTCCTGTTCAAAGAGAGATGAGTATTCCCGAGTCACCCATATCTAGCCCACATCATCCACCCCCACTGAGGTGGATCTTCCTAAACTTGTTTAGGAGATCCATATGGACGAGGCTCTCACTTCTAAAAGTGATTACATCATTAAGACCTTAACCATGACAACCTAGCCCATTAACACTTCAACTGAAGTTGTCAGTGAGCAGGGATTAACCAGCAGCCAAGAATAATAAGCTAGTGATGAGGAAGAAGACTTAGGTCTAATTATCTCATCCCCTAGTTATTCTTCTACTGAAGATGAGGGGATCTCAGACTAAAGGTGCAAAAACTGATAAAAATATGCACCTATTTAGTCTCTAAGGTTAGTCACTTAGAATATCAAGTGACTGTCTTACAAAGGAGGGTCAATGATCAGCAACTTGAGGTTTCTAATCTCAAGGAACAACTAGCTAGGAGACACTTCAGGAGGACTCAACCAAAAACACAAGAACCTGAGGATGTGATAGACTTAACCTCCAGCTCACCTATGCAAGTGGGTGATGCTACCAAAAAGGGGGAGGAAGTTATCACAATCACATAACCTAGGAGTCCCTCTTAGAGCATGGACATTAAGAAATCACCAACCTCACTTACAATTGTCCACACTCAGTAACCTCCTCATGTTCACATTGATGTGGAGTCTCTAATACAAAGTCTGTTTGAGGAGGGAATACCAAGGGCAATATCGACCCCATCATATGGATCTGTAAATGAAATTCAAGGGTGGAGGTATGATACTGATAGAAGAGCCCTAGTACTGCATAGATTTCAAGGGCAACAAGAAGTCTTAAATGTTCAAACCTTGAACTTCTATGATAGTCTTTCTCTAGTCAATATGCCACTAGCCAACCTAACTCAAAATAGGCAAGCTGACATAGTGGCTGAGAGAATTGAAGATAGGATTGTTAAAGAATTCAGCCAAAGAAGAAGAAAACTGCAGACAGGTAATATCATTAGTCAACTGGATGTTGAGGTGGAACCCGAGATTAGCTTCAAAGGGAAAACCTTGACTGAAGGCCCAGTGACAGAGCATGTGAGCATTGTCACAGAAATAACTATTTCAACATCTTTCACCCTCAGTGATGCACTAATTGGTGAAGGTGCTTCACAATCTCTCTCTGGCCAGAGCTTGACTGCTGAACCAAGCAATGAAGGTGAAAGCTCTCTCCACCTTGAGTCACCAAGGCCTATGAGTGACAAAGGGAAGAGGAAAATGTCCTTTGAGGAGATTAAGGAGGAGGAAAGATAGAGGAAGAGGAAGCTAAGAGGAGAGAGTTCATCTGGTTCCTCTGGCTTCATGGAAGCTGCAATCAGGACCGCCGCCAGCCTAAATACTCAAGATGATGAGTTGATGGCTGCCAGATTGAGCTATTTAGGAACTAGGAACTACAACATTGATGAACTTATCTCTCTTCCCTTAGAAGATTTAATGAACTGGCAGACTTAGAGCTGACAAAGGAGAGGAATGAGGAAGAGGATGCAGAGTTGCTCCTCTAAGTTAAAGAAGAAAGAAGGCAGAAGAGGCTTTACAAACATGCTCCTACCCTCTCCCCAGTTCATGAAAGCCCTAAGAGAGAGGTTGTGGCAACTGAACAACCTTAGGTAAATAAGGAGGCTGACAGACAAAACATGATCAACAACCTGAGTGCCATAGGCCTCTATCAGGCATCTACACTTCTTCCCCTCTCATATGAATACATTGAATTTGAGTATCTTAAGAAGTTGGAACAATAGTTCATAAATGAACAAAAGGCTGCTAAGAGAAAGATGAGGGAAGAAGTTTCAAAGTCAAGAGTCATCATCCAAAAGAGTCAAAAGAAGTCTGCTGACAGACAAAGGATGATGAGTTTCTTGAAGCTGTATGGATTCTCTAGAAGGAGGCTTGGTCCAATGTCTCTATCCACTAAGGATGAGCATATTAAAGTGATCAAGCAGAATATTAACAAGGGAGAACTTGTGGACTTGCATTCTCCACCAAGCCAAGCTCCTCCTAAGGTAGAGGTTAAGGTTGAACCAACACAGACAATACAACCTGGACCTTCAGCTGCATCTCAGCCAACCTCATCTTCTATTCCATAGCAGGGTTCTACTCCTTCTCCTTCTGAACCTGTGAGGGAAGAGGACCCAACTAAGAGAGGAACAACAAAACAACTTGGTACTCAAGACCAACCCTCTTAGTTAAACACTCCTAAGAGGAAGAAAACGAAGGCCATGAAGAGAGTATCGAAGAAGACAAAGGCATCCACTTCCAGACCTCAGGATGAGTTAGAGCATCCTAAGGAAGTGCAACAAGAGGCTGCTCAACCAACTCCTACTCAAGTACAGCCACTTGCAGCTGGAAGACCCATCTTGTCTTAGACCTTTGCTACTAATCCAGGCAGATGGTATGTCATCAGAGATCAACGTGGTTAAGATGTCTACTTCTGGCAGGACATGCTTGATCTACCTCTTCATGATCTCCATGACATGAGAAGGTACTATGAGAGTCTGAAGGATCATGACCAAATGATGAAGAAGGGAATGGCCTTGATCCTAATGAGGACTCTCAACTGAGAAACAATCTTCTCTGTTTTGGTAGCATCAGCCTAGGGGAGTTTGTAATAAATGCTGATGCAACAAAGCAATCAAAGGCTTCCTGCATGCATGCACTCAGTACCAAGTAGAAGATGCTCCAGAAGTTTTATACATGAACAAGAATTATTCAAAGCATAAAATCTTCCAAATCCAAAGTTACTTCAGAAGCTTTTACTCGGCACAAGAATTAGTCTAAGAATAAAGTCTTCCAAAACCAAAGACCAAATCTTTCAAAGCCAAAAATGAAGTCTTTCGTATCTTCAAAGACAAAGTATTCCGAAGCCAAATGAAGTGAAGACTGATTTCTTCCTAAGACTTAGAAGAACATGCTTTTCTCTGATGTACTTTTGTATAAAGATGACCTACTTTTTGCTGCAACTCTGAAGACTCACCAACTTGCATGAGTTGGTATAAAGATCCATGCTTTTGCAATTGTACATTGAGGTCTTGTTCTGTAACTTTCTACTTTATGTAATTTTATCCTTTTTGTAATATATTAGGATGTGAGCTATGGAATGTCGTAGTCACTAGTCAAAAAGCAATCTGCCTTTTGACTCTACATTGATTTTGTTGTCTTTCAATATTCTAACTGGCTTTCCAAGTATAGCTGGTTGTAATATGTAGTATAAAGTATATCAGGGTCTTGTAATTTAAAAAAACACTTATGCATTGTAACTCTTGTAAGAGAACTTGAGATTAATACACAACATTCTTGAAAACCATATATATTGTTCTTGAGTTCTGTCTCATTGTTACTCGTGTTCTTTGCATCTTGTTCTTAAAGCCAGATCCCTATTTGAAGTGTTAAGTGTTATAACACTCTCCTCATTATGAGACTGATTGTATTGACCATCCCTTAACCTTTCCTGCAAGAACTCTTCCGTAGCAATTGATTAATGTTTTGTACATCTGTAGATGTTTTGGTCGTCCGCAGATGATTAACTTTCATGTCCGCTTTTGTGTAATAAATTGCAGATTAGTTAAGGCAAGAACGAGTCCGCAGATCTTCGGTACACGTCCGCAGGTATGGGACTCTCATCTGCTCAAGTTCATCTTCTTAGTCTGCTAAAGTGTATGTTGTCCGCTGATGATTAATTTTTTTATTGTACCTCCGTAGATGTTATGCGGACAAGCGTTGTTCAGTGTGTTGCTGCTTGATTGAAGGTTGAATGCAGAGGCTGCGGTAAGTGGGTCATTTGATGAGGATAGATGTTGGTTTAGGGCTGTACTAAAACTTAGTGCAGGGGCTGCGATTGAATGTTGTTCTTGGTGAGTTTTGGGCTGCTCAAATACTGGTGCAGGGCTGCACTTTATTTGGTGATTTGTGACTGTATTGAGGACTGTTTGGGATTGATTTTTGTTGAGGCTCCGGGATACTTTGGTCGAGATAAGGGGCTGCACACAAATATCAGGCTTAGAGGCTGATTTTGGTGAAGTTCAGGTAATGTTTGGTTGCTGATTCGCAGCTGAAATGCTGCTGAAATGCAGCCTTGTTGTTGATGTTCTAGTGCTATTCAAAGGCTGATTTAGATGATGGTTTAATGACGTTAGCAAGCTGCACAAGGTGTGTCATGTTTGAATGATTGTTAATGCGGATTATGCTGGGTAAAGAGGTTGCGTATAAGTTGATGCAGGGGCTGTTCTGGTGACTGATTTGAGTGTTTGAGGCTGTTCAAAGTTGTTTGTTGTTTGATTAATTGTGCACATCTACAGATAAGATACAAACTACCTATCCATAGATCATGTATCAACAACTTCAATGGACTTAAATCACAATTCGCTGATATTTTTGCTGCACAAATAAGTTGTACCAGCTGCTAACCACTTGTACATTTGTTGAAAATCAATTTTCAGCAAATAAACCATAGAAAAACCCTTAGATCCATGTAGAACCCAACTTAATTGTTGTATATTGATGAAAATTTGTATCAAATTGATTTGTAACTTGTTTGTATATCAATTTAACACAAACTTTGATTCCAAATCAGATCAGAATCAGAATCATATTAATCACCTCATTAACACCAAAAACCAAAAAATACTTTGATTAGCTTCAAATTCATATTATATTGTTGAATTGGTGTAGCAACAACTTATATCAGAACCAAAACACTGGTTGATCTAATTCCATGCTCCAGATCTGAGAATTTGTTAAAAACACCAAGAACACACACACTAGTGTGTGTAAGTTTTTATATGCTACTAGAAACCCAAATTCTAATCAAATTGCCTCCAAAGTTGATTGATTTGCCTTCCAATTGCTGAATCTGTCATAGAAATGATTAGATAACATCGAATTCATGTTGTTTTCATCAGATCCACCATCAAATTCATAGATCTAGTGAAGAAGACCAAAAACTTTTTCTTCAAGTTTTCTTCAAATCTCCACTAATTTTAGAAATCTAACCATGAAATCTGATCAAAATCAATATGAATCCAACAACTCCAGCTCTGATACCAATTGTCCCCGATTCGAACGGGATCGATGAGCTTGGATCTTAGGATTCAAATTGATATGAAAAAAATTTGATGATTAGATGTTGAAATCCAATAATGGTGATTGCAATTGTGTTGAATAATAATTTTTGTTTATTGATTGTTGGTCAATTCATCATCCATGAAGGATGATGATATGATGTTGTTGTTGATAGAATATGATTCCCACATTTGGTGGTGGCCATCCATACTTACAATGATTGATAATTATGCTATTTATACTAGTCTAGAATTTATAATATTTATAATATAGACCCTAGACTAATAATTTGTTGATTCTTACTCTTCAAATCTTCATTTTCAATATAAATTGGTGCATGATCGGTTAAGGGATGGTCAATACAATCAGTCTCACAATAAGGAGAGTGTTAGAGCACTTAACAGATCAAATAGAGAACCGGGGTTTAAGAGTAGGATGCAAAGAACACAAGTAAGTAAAGAGACAAAACTTAAGAACAATACATATAAGGATTTCAAAGATGATGTATATTAATCTCAAGTTCTCTTACAAGAGTTACAATGCATCAAAGATAAGTTACAAGAAATTGAGATACTTTATACTACACCCTACAACCAGCCATACTTAGAAAGATAGTTGGAAGATTGAAAGACAACAAAATCAATGTAGTGTCAAAAAACAGATTGTCTTTTGACTAGTGACTATGACATGCCACAGCTCACATCCTAATATAATAAAAAGAATAAAAGTACATAAAGTAGAAAGTTATAGACAAAGACCTTAATGTATAGTTACAAAATCATGGACCTTTTCACCAACTTATGCAAGTTGGTGAGTCTTCAGAGTTGCAGCGGAAAGTTGGTCAGCTTTATTTAAAAGTACATCAGAGAAACGCATGTTCTTCTAAGTCTTCGGAAGAAATTAGTCTTCACTTCATTTGGCTTTGAAGACTTTCTCTTTGAAGCTTCAGAAGACTTCATCTTTGGCTTCGGAAGATTTGGTCTTTGGCTTCGGAGGACTTTATACTTGGATCATTTCTTGCGCAGAGTACAAACCTTCCTCAAGAACTTTTAGCTTTGGAAGATTTTATACTTAGAATAATTCTCATGCAAAGTATAAAACTTCCGTAGCAGTTCTACTTGGTATTTGGTGTATGCATATAGAAAGCTGTTTGGTTGCATCAGCCTCTATATAAACCTTACAAACTCCCCCTAGGCTGATGCATCAATAACTGAGAAGATTAATCTTCAGTTGATCACCTTATTAGGTTCAAGGCCATTCCTTTCTTTATCAATTAGTTAGGATCTCTCAAACTTTCATAGTCTCTTCTCATGTCACGGAGATCATGCAGAGGTAGATCAAGTATGTCTTGCCAGAAGTAGACGTCTTGACCACCTTGATCTCTGATGATATACCATCTGTCTGGATTAGCAGCAAAAGTCCAAGATAGGATGGGTCTTCCAGCTACAAGAGGCTGTACTATGGTATGAGTTGGTTGATCAGCTTCTTGTTGCACCTCCTCAGAATGTTCTGACTCATCCTGAGGTCTAGAAGTGGATGCCCTTTTCTTCTTAGATACTTTCTTTGTAGACATCATTTTCTTCCTCTTTGGAGTATTTAACTGACAGGGTTGGTCTTGAGTGCCATGTTGTTCTGTTGTGCTTCTCTCAGTTGGGTCCTCTTCCCTCACTGGTTTATAAGGAAAGGGAGTAGAACCCTACTATGGATTAGAAGATGAAGTTGGCTACAACTAAAGGTCCAGGTTGTGTAGTCTGTGGCTCAACCTTAACCTCAACCTCAGGAGGAGCTTGGCTTGGTGGAGAATGCAAGTCCACAAGCTCTCCCTTTTTAATCTTCTTCTTTCTCACCCTAATGTGCTCATCCATAGTGGATAGTGTCATTGGACCAAACCTCCTTTCGGAGAACCCATACAGCTTCAAGAAGCTCATCATCCTTTGTCTACCAGCAGACTTCTTTTGGCTCTTTTGGATGATGGCCCTTGACTTTATGGCGTCTTCCCTTATTTTCTCTTAGTAGCTTTTTATTCATTTATGAACTGTAGTTCAAGCTGCTTAAGGTACTCAAATTCAATGTATTCAAAAGAGAGGGGAAGAAGTGCAGATGCCTGGTAGAGACCTGTGGCACTCAGGTAGTCGATCATGTTTTGTCTATCACCTTCTCTGTCTACCAGAGGTGGTTTAGCTGCCAAAGTCTCTCTTTCAGTGCTTTCATGATTTGGGGAGAGAAGAGTAGCATTCTTGTATAGTATTTTTTGTCTTCTTTCTTCTTTGACTCTAAGGAGCAATTCTGCATCCTTTGCCTCCTTTCTCTCTTTGGTCAGGTCTAAGTATGCAAGTTCATTAAACTCTTCTAAGGGAAGAGAGATAAGTTCATCAATGTTGTAGTTTTTGGTTCCTAAATAGTTCAATCTAGCAGCCCTCAACTCATCATTTTGAGTGTTTGGCCTGTGGTACAAGATATTATTGAAGTGCTTGACTCTGTGACAATGCTCACAGGTTTAGTCACTGGGCCTTCAGTCAAAGTTTCCCCTTTGAAGCTAATCTTAGAGTCCACCTCAACATCCAGTTGACTAATGACATTGCTTGCTTGCAATTGTCTTCTTCTATGTCTGAATTCTTCCATGATCCTATCTTGAATTCTTTCAACTAGTATCTCAGCTTTCCTGTTTTGACTTGGGTTGGCAAGTGGTATATTGACTAGAGAAAGGCTGTTATAGCAGTTCAAGGTCTGAAAATAAAAGACCTCTTGCTATCCTTGAACTATATACAGTATGAGGGCTCTTCTTCCAACATCATACCTCCACCCATGTATTTCATTCATAGCTCTAAAAGGTGGGTATGAGATTGCCCTTGGTATAACCTCCTTAAATAAACTCTAGATAAGTGAGTCTACATCAATGTGAATTTGAGGAGGTTGCTGAGTCTGGACAATTGCAAGTGAGGTTGGTGAGTCGTCAATGCCTATACTCTGAGAAGGACTTCTAGGTTCTGTGATTGTAACAAATTCCTCCCCCTTTTTGGTAGCATCACCCACTTGCATAGGTGAGCTGGAAGTTAAGTCAATCACATCCTCAGATTCTTATGTTCCTGGTTGAATCCTCCTGAAGGGTCTCCTAACTAATTGTTCCTTGAGATCAGAAATCTCAAGTTGTTAATCATTGACCCTTCTTTGCAAGGTAGTCACTTGAGATTCCAAGTGAGTAACCTTGGAGACTAAATAGGTGCATGTCTTAGATAGTTTTTGCACCTTTAGTCTAAGATTCCCCTCATCTTCAGTAGAAGAATCACTAGGGGATGAGATAATTGGACCGAAGTCTTCTTCCTCATAACCAGCTTGTTATTCTTGGCTGCTGGTTTCCCCTGCTCACTGATAGGTTAGTTAAAGTGTCAATGGGAACCAGTTGAACTCTCTCCTCTTAGCTTCCTCTTCCTCTCTCTTTCCTCCTCCTTAATCTCCTCAAAGGACATTTTCCTCTTCCCTTTGTCACTCATAGGCCTTGGTGACTCGGGGTGGAGAGAGCTTTCGCCTTCATTACTTGGTTCAGCAGTCAAGCTCTAGCTAGAGAGAGATTGTGAAGCACTATTACCAATTAGTGCATCACTGAGGGTGAAAGATGTTGAAGTAGTTATTTCTGTGACAATTCTCACAGGCTCTATCACTGGGCCTTCAGTCAAGGTTTCCCCTTCGAAGCTAATCTTGAGTTCCACCTCAACATCTAGTTGACCAATGATATTACCTGTTTGCAGTTGTCTTCTTCTTTGGCTGAATTCTTCAACAATCCTATCTTTAATTCTCTTAGCCACTATGTCAACTTGCCTATTTTGAGTTGGGTTAGCTAGTGGCATATTGACTAGAGAAAGACCGTCATAGAAGTTCAAGGTATGAACATTTAAGACTTCTTGTTGTCCTTGAAATCTATGTAGTACTAGGGCTCTTCTATCAATATCACCCTTGAATTTCATTTGCAGCTCCATATGATGGGGTCGATATTGCCCTTGGTATTCCCTCCTCAAACAGACTTTGTATGAGAGACTCCACATCAATGTGAACATGAGGAGGTTGCTGAGTGTGGACAGTTGCAAGTGAGGTTGGTGATTCCTTAATGTCCATACTCTAAGAGGGATTCCTAGGTTCTGTGATTATGACAACTTCCTCCCCCTTTTTGGTAGCATCACCCATTTGCATAGGTGAGCTGGAGGTTAAGTCTATCGCATCCTCAGGTTATTGTGCTCCTGGTTGAGTCCTCTTGAAGTGTCTCCTAGCTAGTTGTTCCTTGAGATTAGAAATCTCAAGTTGCTGATCATTGACCCTCCTTTATAAGACAGTCACTTGAGATTCTAAGTGACTGACCTTAGAGACAAAATAGGTGCATGTTTTTATCAGTTTTTGCACCTTTAGTCTGACATCCCCTCATCTTCAGTAGAAGAATCACTGGGGGATGAGATGATTAGACCTAAGTCTTCTTCCTCATCACCAGCTTGTTGTTCTTGGCTGCTGGTTTATCCCTGCTCACTAACAACTTCAGTTGAAGTGTCAATGGGCTAGGTTGCCATGGTTGAGGTTTTAATGATGTAATCACTTTTAGAAGTGAGAGCCTCTTCCATATGGATCTCCTAAACAGGTTCAGGAAGATCCACCTCAGTTAGGGGTGGATGATGTAGGCTAAATATAGAGGACATATGAGTACTCATCTCTCTTTAAGCAAGGAAGGTGAAGAGAGACTCATGATACTCACTAAGTGCTATATCTTTATTATCATAAAATTCTAGGCTGGGCATGGGTTGATTTAAGTCTAAAGGCTGGGGATGGTAACTTTCCCCTGATGATTGTTCACTAGAGTGTTGAGAGTCTGAGTGAAGGCTTAAGGCTTGTTAGGTCATGAGCTCATCAGCTTGAGCATGAGGAACCTCATGGCTGATTCTTAGTGAGATGGAAGTGATTTGCTCCTCAGGAGAAGTAGGAGATCCAATGTCCACTTCTTCATGTATGGGTGGTGATATGGGGACCTGCATAGGTTGAATAACCTATGCAGGGGTTCGTTTGGATCTTCTTTGGTAGGTGAGGGTTGTTTGTGCTATGTAGGTGGTGTAGAAGTGGAAGGTGTGGGTTCAACACTAGCTGGTGCTGCTAGGTTATCATCTTGAGCAATGAGCTCTAACATTTTTGGGACCAGGGTTGTTTCTATCCCTTAGAAGCCCACAGTCAACTTTATCATTATTTTGAAGATGTCGGGCTTCATCTGTCCCAATTTAAGAATATTACCAGTTCCCCTCAACTGTGAGCCCAGTTCATAGTTGAGAATGTGCTGGACATATCTAGGAAACATGTAATACTCTAAGGAGTCCAAGTTTGCAAGCAAATTAGTATGTACAAATTGAGAATACCTGAACTTGACCCCATAAACCATTCCATGAACTATGAAGGAGAGATCCTCTAGAATTTGGTCTCATCCTCCATATTTATTAGACAAACTACGAAAAATAACATGTAGGAGTACTTCCATTGAGAGGAAACCTTCCCTTTTTTGAAGGTTCTAACTAAGAAGTCCCCTTCATAGCCTATCTGCTCAAAAGAATGATTTACAACAGATTTTGAAAAGAACACTTCACCTTCTTCATCATCCAGCTGTAAGTGTGAGTTAATGGAGACTGGAGTGATGAATAGTGCCCTCCCCTGCACTATGGCAGACAGTGCCTTCTCCCCATCCATGGTGACCTCTTGGCAGGTCCTCCAAAAATCCAAAAGATGATCCTTATAAAGTGTAGTATCAATGGTAAGGGAGGTGAAGTAGTTTGATAGAGAGAAAGCGATAAACCTCTGAGAAACTTGGATCTTTCTTATAGTTTAATAGAGCAACCTGATTATGTTGCCTGTGAAACTGCTTGGAGAAATCTAGTTGGTTTCTACAGTTGAGGTTAGCCATTTGTGATAACTTTGAAGTGAAGAAAGATATGCATAAAGGTGGTGAGTGGGATTTTAGGTTTAGAAAGATTGTAGATGAAGAAGAAAGTGAAAGAGGGGGGAACTGTTGGGTATATTTATATGAAATGGACTTGAGGCAAAGTTAATGCAAAAGGATAAACTTTTAAGTCTGAATGTCGGTTCCACCTCTGATAAAGTGCCCAAAAAGGTATTTTTCTTGGAAGTTGAGATTCTTTGAAGGTAATTTGTCTTCTGAAGATTTGTGAAAATCTTCCGAAGCCAATTTTGACTTCGAAAGATATTCCTAAGCTTAGCGAAAAATGGCTTTGGAAGAAAATTTACTTAAGAAAATTCTCTTCCGAAGAGTATTTAGTCTCGGAAGAAATTGCTTTCAAAAGAAATTTGTTCTTGAAATACACAAAGCACTTAGAGGCATATTTTGGCTTCGGAAGAAATATGAAATATCTTCCGAAGGTAAATCTCCTTTAAGTAGTTATTGATTCTGATGACTTAAAATTCTTCCGAAGGCAATGTTAATATTTTCCGAAAGAAAAATACACTTGAGGATTTTTCAAAATGCTAAGGAATATAATTTTTGAAGAAGATTTATTCCAAGATAAACTGGGCTTATATAGGTGATGAAATTAGACAACTTAGGACACACACTTCCTTTTAGAAATAATATAAATTAAGTTTTAAGAAAATCTATTCAAGGTTAATTATCCCAATAGCTTATATAAGATATTTTAATCTCTGTTCATCAAAAGCTTTTGTGAACAGATCAACATATTGTTCATTTGTGTCAACTTTGATTAGTTTTATCAATCCCTTTTTATGATTATCTTTAATTAAATGATACCGATGTTGATGTGCTTTGTCCTTGAGTGCTGCACAGGATTCTCAGTGATGGAGATAACAATATTGTTGTCTATGTGGATGGGAGTCTGTTTGAAGTTATATCCATAGTCTAGTATCTGATTTTAAATTCAAAGTACTTGAGCACAGTAGCTTGCAACACCAATGTATTCAGCCTCAACAGTTGATGCATATACACAAGATTGTTTCTTACATTGCCATGAGACTATCCTTCCACCAAGGAATTAACATGCCCCAGATGTGGACTTAGCAGTTATGTTGTAACTGTTGGGTTTGTTAGCCTTTAACAAACTAGTTTAACCATTTAAACTAAGAAAACGCAGCGGATTAAATCATTTATTTCATGTCTTATAATCTGAAATATTAACTTCATTTCAAGGCAACAACAAACCCAAGAACATAAGGATCTTAATATGTGTTTGAACTAGCTATCTATAAGAAGTAACAACCCAAAACATTACATACAAACTACCTCTTTGTATGCTGTCAAAACCGTGGCTGAAAAACATCATCCAAAGAGAGCTGAAAAACGTGGACTAGAGTGAAGATGTAACTGCCATTGAGTGACCAAAACATCAAGTATTGATGTCCTCAAGTGCTCATACCCACAAGCCCTCTAAGCAACACCCTTTTGCTAGGATTTGTACACCCAAAATCGAAAGAACAATGCTGCTGGAACACTTCCAGCCGTGAGTTTTGATGAA
>BJCO01363958.1:0-11736 GCA_018326465.1 Flaveria floridana
GAACTCTTCTTCTTGTTCTTCAAAATCCGAAAGTTTTCTCTGCTTTTGTGCTTTCTCACTCTAAAAAGATCAAATGATAGGAAATGCAGGCAACATGGGCGGCCATGCTTTCCTTTTGTACAAAATAAATGATAACTTTGCCCATTTGGCACTTTTGGTCCCTCCTTTTTAGTTGCTTTTCTTTTCTATTCTTTTCTTCCTTTTTCTTTTATTCCTTGCTAAAATACGGGTGTTACATTAAGGTATGGGAGCCATTGAGTTTAAGCTGGATAATGTACTGAGATCACACTTGAAGATGTCAGGTATATCCTGATCCTTAAAATGAATCTAATATCTTTAGGAACATTTGAAAGCAATGAATATCATGTTAGTCTTAAGAATGGTAAAGCCAAAGTCATAAAAGGGTGAAAGACTGTATTTTCTGGTACAAGGAAAAGGAACAATACATATTTCTTAGATGGGAAAGTCAGTCTTGGCTCAATATGTAGTGTTAAAGAGAAAATAGATACTAGAGCTATGAGGTGGCATAAGAGGATGGGACATATTAGTACACAAGGGTTAATTAAGCTGTAAAAGCAAAAGTTAGTCAATGATGTATAGAATTATGATGTTGGGTTTTGTAAGCATTGTTTAATGGGAAGAGCTCACAAAGTAAGGCTCAGTAGAGGTGTGCATTTCACTAAAAGGGTATTAGTTTACATACATGCATACATATGGGGTTTCGGAAGAACAATGTCATTAGGTGGAGCAAGGTATTTCCTATCCATAATTGATGATTACTCTAGGTGGGTATGAGTGTTTGTTTTAAAGCACAAAGATGAGACTTTTCTAAAATTTAAAGAATGGAAGGTGCTGGTCGAAACCCAGACAGGTAAGAAAGTCAAGAAGCTATGAACTGATAATGGCTTAGAGTTTTGCAATAAATATTTTTATCAATATTAGAAAAACAATGGAATTGCCAAACATTTGAAAGTTATAGGTACACCCCACTAGAATATGTTGGCAGAGAGAATGAACCGGGCATTACTTAATAAGGTAAGATGTCTTCTATTGGATGTTGGAATGCCAAAGAAGTTTTGGGTAGACGCTCTATCAACTGTAGCTTATTTAACGAATCTATCACCCTCATCAGCAATAGATCTAAAAACACCAATAGAGATGTGGTCCGGGGTAGCTGGTGATTATAGCAAGTTAAGACTTTTTGGTTTTATAGCCTATGCCCGTGTAAATACATGAAAACTTAAGCCAAGGTAGTCAAGTGTATGATGCTAGGTTATCCAGAAGGGATATAAGGTTATAGGCAGTGGAGATTGGAAGAAGGTTATCGAAAGGTGCTGGTTAGTAGGGATGTGGTGTTCAGAGAAGATGTCTTGTATAAGGATTTGATAAGTGAACAAGAAAACAAATTTGCTGACATTCCTAGTAAAGGAAAAGGTGTTCAAATTGAGGTGGAGCAAGGGTTATATGAACCTCAAAGTGATCCTGAAACCAGTGGCACTGACCATTCAGAAAGAGGCTCAAGGGTGGAAACTAGTTCTTAAAGTCTAGCCAGAGAAAGGCGTAGGAGGTAGATTATTCCACCTTTAAGGTATAGAGCCAATGATGATATATCTACTTATGTTTTTAGTGTTGCAGAGTGTGAAGGCATGTGTGGTCAAAGGTGTTGAGGCCCCTAGATATAAAGAAAGGTTGGTTGCTAAGGGATTTACTCAAAAGGCAGGTGTTAACTACAATGAGATCTTTTCTCCTGTAATGAAACACCCATCTATTATAGTTATGTTAGCTCTAACAGTTATGCAAGACTTGGAATTAGAGCAACTGGATGTAAAGACAACATTTCTCTATGGTAATCTTGATAAGGTAGTCTATATGAAGCAGCCAATTGGTTTTATAGCTCAGTGAGAGGAAATAAAGTCTGACAGCTTAAGATCACTGTATGGTCTTAAGTAATCACTAAGACAATGGTACAAGCGTTTTGATGACTACATGATCTCTCAGTTAATTCATAGGAGTTCTTGTGATAGTTGTGCCTATTACTAGAAGCATGATAGTGGTGTCTATGTATATCATTTGTTATATGTTGATGATATGTTGGTTGCTAGTAAAAGCAAGGCTGGCATTCGAGTTACTAAAGATATGCTAATAAAAGAATTTAAGATGAAAGAGTTAGGTGAAGCTAAGAAAATATTAGGAATAGAAATCTCTTGAGATAGAAAGCTTGGTCTATTGAATCTTACTCAATATTCTTATATACTTAACGTATTAAACAATTATAAAATGGATCAAAGCAAACCAGTTGTTACTCCTTTAGCCTAACATTTCAAGTTATCAAGTTATGAATGTCCTGTTGCTAATAATGATGTAGATGCTATGCAAAACATCCCTTATGCTAGTGTTGTTGGGAGTTTAATGTACCTTATGGTCTGTACTAGACCTGATTCTGGGCATATGATAGTTATATTTTTAGACGTTAATTATTATAATTTCGGAGTATATTTTGGTATTTATTTTGCATTCCTTGCATGCATTTTTCATTTGTTTTATAAAATAGTAGTTTTTATGGGATGAAATCTACTTTGATATGTTGTGGTTGGTTTTGTAGGTTCATGCAATTAGAAGAGAAGAAAAAAAGATTTAAATAAAATATTATTAAGTTTGGGATTTTTAATACTTATCATTAAAGCCTTATAGAAGAACTCAAAGTCAAACCCTACAAAAAAGAAAAAGTTCGTTGGAGGAAAGTAGTATAAATAGAGGCTGGAAAATAAAAGAAAAGACATCTTCAAAAAGAAAAAAAAGGTCTGGGAATTAAGGACTCCGGTCAACGATTATTGTAGAAGACAAAAGGGAATCTTTGTGATTTCCCAGTTGGTGGGAAGATACTTTAGTTAATTTGGTTTTGATTCGTAAGTTTTTATTTAATTTTTGTTTGATTGATCTAGTCGTCATGTTCGACTAGAACAATTTTAGTTTCAACATTAAGGTTTAATTTCATTGATTTGTTTAAACTTATGTGAGATGTTTATGAAATGTTTTTGTTTTAATGGTTTGTTTATTTGCTTTTTGATTTAAACCAGGATTTAATCCGGTATGTATTAGATTGTTAATAAAATTGGCCACTTTATTAATTTTTATAATAAGGTTCTTCAAGATTTAAAACCCTAATCAAGTTTTGATTTTTGATATAAGGAACAATTAATGGTTTGAGTTTGTCTATGAATTCACACTCGTTATAGAATCATACAATTTAGCTAAACATACGAAACGGCTTGTGTGTTTAATTATAATTGATACTTCTATCATTGCAATCTGCACGCTAAGATTCGAACGGCATGAGCTTAGAGTATCAGGTTGGCTTTAATAAATGAACTGCGCTTGATTAGACATTAGATAGAGTGAATATCAGAATGACATGATATCTAGTATCAATACAATTGCACTATAATCGTTAATGATCGTAAGCCAAATCGAATCAAGAAAGTACCTTAATATTGGAATTAGTTTTTTCATATTTGTATTTATTTCACAATTTAATTAATGTTTTAATAATTAATTTTCACAATTAAAAAATACAAAAAATGTTAATTTTCGTTCTTATGGCAGAACCTTTACAGGACCGCGTTGAATTTCTTTTACAGTTTTGACACGGTTGTGCCGCTTGCTAAAATTTTTACTACTTTTTATAATTTACTTTTAGTTTTATTTTTTAAATGAAACCCCCACCTTCCTTAACCTATAACCAACTTTAGAAATTGTGCTAAAACATTTTTGTTATAAAATAATTGACACGTATCCCTGAGGACACGAACTCTACTTTCGATCATACTATTCTTAGTGTGTGCACGGTAGGTGTCACACTCCAACCACGACAGATTCCCGCGGGGTGTGAACGTCATGGAATCACAGTCATTGATCGACCACTACATGGTTTAGTAAACATACGTTGCAAATAAGTCTAAAAATACATAATTGTTTTCAGAGTTGAATTGTGAAAGTAGTAGAGCTAATATAAATTGTTTTCAAAACACGAATTATACATAAATAAACGATCCAACAACATGAATGGCCCTAAATACGATGTGGTACAAGCTAGCTTAACTTGATGCAAATGTTAAATACCTGAGAAAACATGCATGAAAATATGCCAACATAAAGTTGATGAGTTCACAGGTTTTAAAGTAATAGTTTATAGTGTAATGGACCACAAGTCTTCCCATGATTTGATTGTCGATCATACAATACTACAACATTATATAAGCACCGCAACCGCAGCTAGACTAGTAATAGATTGCTACCCATGCCTACCGTAAGCATAGGGGTGAACATGCTAGTAATGCACCCATTTAGACCTCCAGTCAAGGTTAACGTAATTAACCCAAGTGGGGATAGTCAAACCCAATAGTACTATCCATAATTACATCGCTTTGGGAAATAAACTAATGGTCCGATAACAAGGGACTTCATACGGTAAGTAAACAACTTATATAACATGTGAAATCATTGATAAGTAAATATGTTTAAGAAAATAATAATTTGCATTTAATCTCCCTCAAAAGATAAATAAGTAAAAATGGGGCCGTTAAACTCACCAGTAAAGTGAGTCGGGTGTGAAATCTGAATGTATCCAAAGTGCTCGGGAAAATCCAAACTAAGTTTGCCCTAGAACAATCAAGGCAAATTATGTCTAAGTAATTGCTCCTACGTGTAATGTAAGCAGGTAACTATTTCATCCACATACTTGGTAACGAAGTGTTTGACTCGACGACCCGTTGGTGACACAAAATGGATATTTGTGATATATATATATATATATGTATGTATGTATATGTATGTATGTATGTATTGTGAATCCAAGGATCGCAATCAGGAATTATCAGTATTAGAATGAAATCAAGTTAATGATTGTGGAATGATCATTAACCGTTGCTTAATTGTTTTGTTTCATAATTAATTATCAAAATAAAATTAATGCTGGTTATGACGAACACAATTATATCTATGAAATAATTAAGCAAACAAGAATTGATTCAAATGTATTTTAATAAAATTGAATAATGATTACAAAAGAATAAGTTATGATTGCTATAAACAATAACTGCTTCAAACGTGTTGTTGATGTTGTCACGGCGGCTAGGGTTTGATCATGTGAATCGATGTGATGTTTTTTGTTTTTACTGTGTCAATGCTCTTATGTTCCACTTGATGTGAAACCTAGGACTCATATTTATAGCCAATTATGAGTTTGTTAAGGAAACATCGGATCTATTGGGATTCAAAGTTGACTTGTTGACTTGTACTTGTATATGGCAAGTTCAAGTGTTTATCTTCCGCAGGAACTTTTTCTTCCGCAGGAACTTTTACTCTTCCACGGGAACTTCATCTTCCGCACGAACTTGTTCTTCCGTAGTAGTCTTCACTTCATCTAGTGGTGATTCCATCAGTAAATACTGATGTTCATTCGTAGACAATCTTTGGATGCTTGGTCTTGTAAGAAACATATCTACGAAAGAACACAAATGTTCATCCGTAGATGTATCTTACACTTAGCCGATTTTAAGAATCAACCAAGTATAATGCTTTTACCTGTCATCATACACATAAATCAACACATATGTGGGTTAACTTATATACATAACGCATACATCAAGAGTGAATTACAATCATTCATTACATGTATTGATTAAAGTTCTAAGCCTATATAAAATGATCTAGACCTTTGTTCATAGATCTAACAATACTCCCCTTAGGCTTAGATACTTGTAATCAGTTCTTTAAAACTGAAAGCTCCTTCACCCTTGCAATGATTTTGTTGTAAAAGTATGATACAACAGTCTTCTGATCATCATACTTGTAGTTGATCTTCATCTTGCTGATCTTCTTTAGAGTTTCAAAACTTAGCCCCAGGACATTTTCTTCTGTTGTAAGAGTTTCAAGACCATTGTTATTGTTGACTATTTCCAACTAATCTTGCTCTGAGATCCTTAGTTCTGAGACTTCTTCATAGTTAACTCCTTTCAACAGTCCAGCATTATGTCTTCTTCTCTTGTATGCTTTAGCATGGAGTTTATCAACGACTTGAATTACGTGCACATGCAAGAACAAGTCATTCTGTGCTCTTTCATCAGTCAGCTTTGGGAAGAATTTATTATGTAAGTACGAAGTGTAACTGGGATGGAGCAACTTGATTTCCACAGGATCAAAGATCCTGATCCGATCAGCTTTCTTGTTTCAAAACTTAGCCCCAAGACATTTTCTTCTGTTGTAAGAGTTTTAAGAACATTGTTGTTGTTGACTATTTCCAATTAATCTTGCTCTGAGATCCTTAGTTCTAAGACTTCTTCATAGTTAACTCCTTTCAACAGTCCAACATTATGTCTTCTTCTCTTGTATGCTTTAGCATGGAGTTTATCAACCACTTGAATTACATGCACATGCAAGAACACGTCATTCTGTGCTCTTTTATCCGTCAGCTTTGGGAAGAATTTGTCATGTAAGTACGAAGTGTAACCGGGATGGAGCAACTTGATTTCCACAGGATCAAAGATCCTGATCTCAGCTTTCTTATTCTCAGCATTTCTCAGCAGTACCAGTTCTTTAGTCTTCTCAACATATCCCTATTCTGTTATAAGATATGTGTATTGATTTCCATCAATTGACTTTATTGTTGTTGTTTTTCTGTTGTTGTATCCAATCCTCTTTAGAAATTCATCATCAACTAATTTAGAGGCATTGGATTTAACCCTTTTTATTCCTTGTATTTTCTTCTTATGCTCAGCATCCTCTCTCTTTGCCTCTTTCAGCATATCATCTCTAAACTTGGTCTTCAACTTACCCACCAGTGTTGAGAAATCTCTTCCTCTTGGGTGAATTGGATAGTTAGTGATGATTAGACTTTGTAGATCTCTGAGGTCACTTTCAGGAAGGCACAATACTGAAAATACATCATGGAAGTATTGAATTCTTCCAGATGTCCTTTTTATTACTGCACAATCCTAGTTTGGATCATATTTCCAGGCCATGATCCTCTTTTCTTCCATAGAGCTGGGAGTTGTGAGATGATCAAACAACTCTATCAATGTGGATTTCTTCTTAGTGATTTCTCTAACTGTTGTTCCAAGTGGCCATACTTTGCCAGGTATCACTTCTCTTGGTTCTCTAACCAGCTTATCTTTCCCCTTGTGCTAATCTTTACTTTCAATAATAATAGGCTCAACAGGGACTTTGTTATGGTGCTCTGCAGTTGGGTTTGGAGCTTCAGTTCGAAATTTCACACCAGTTTCAAGCTCAATACTCATGACATGCACCATTATCCTTCTGAGCTCACCAGTTGTTCTTCCTTTAAGCTCATGCATTTTGTAGTTATGACCTTGCAACCAACAGGTCATGTTGTATTTGCTTAGCTTTGCTGTTTCACAGTGACCTAAATCTTTCTTGATTTTCTGAATTGATGGAAAGGTTGTGAATGTTTCATAGTCATAGTTAGGGATCATAAATCTTTCTAGCTCAAACTCTTTCAGCAGATCTTTCAGTTCAAACATGTTCATCCTCTCAACCATGTTATATGGAAACCCATGGTTGATCAGGGTTACAAATATAGATGACCCAGGCCTCTCATCCAAGATGTCTTTAGTTGTCAGTAGGTCATCAACCTTTGAATCCTTTGGTTCTTTTGGAGAGTCCATCTTGATAAACTCATTCCATTCTTTATCACTATCACTCTCCTTATGAGGAATTGTCTTCACAGGAGATAAATCTATTGAAGGAGTGAGTTCGGGGATGTAGGCCTTGACCTCTTAGATGAATCTTCAACAATGATCACCTTCTTCTGAGTAGCACCTATGTACTTCCTCTTCCTGGAGTAGGGAATAATGTGCTTATAGGTCTCTGAAGATTCTTTTGATGGTTTTGTTGATGGAGTAGCATTTGACTCAAGAGCACAAACTTTCATTTTTAGTTCTTCAATCTCTTCATCTTTTCTTTTTAATAAAGCAGTTTGAGTAGAGAGAGAGAGTTGGTTACATGATTAACTTTCAATTCTATCTTCTCCTTTTCACTCTTCTCATGCTTTACTGACTCTAGAAGTTCTTTTTCATGCTTAAGTAAAGCATCAATGACTTCATTATTGCATTGTGTATCTTCTCTTAGTCTTTTGAGTCTTGCTTCTTGTTTCATCAGCTCATCATCCTTTTCTTTTATGACTCCCTTCCACTCTTGTGTTCTTTGCTTTCTTTTGATTGATTTGACTACAAGTTTATTATACAAAGCCACCAAGTAACTTTTGCTTAAATGGATGTCCTTATCACTAAGATCATCTTCATGGTAGGCAATTACATCAACAAAGTTACCTTTTTATTCTTCTTCTTGTACATGTTCTGCACCAGTCTCATCATCATTAACTTCAGTGGGTGCCACACTTGCTGAACTTGAGCAGGGCTCAACTGTTTGATCTGCTAGCTCTTGATGTTGATGTTGAGGTAGTTGCTGAGGATCAGGGATTGGAGATATTAGTTCAGTATGATCAGACAACATTGGGTTTTCTGAGTTGGTGATGGACAGTGGAATGGTGCTAGCTTGAGATATCAACTCAGTCTTACTAGAGTAAACTGGGTTTTGAGACTGAGTATCAGAGATAGGCTCAGTGTGAACACTCTCAGGAGTTTTGTGTTTAGGTGTTTCAGGTTGTTGATGGACAGGTGATTGATTGTGGATTGGAGAGATTGACTGGGTATGTTAACTGCCTGAGTGAGATTGTGGTGGTGATTCTTGTTGGATAGGTGAGATGGGTTGGGTGTTTACACTGGCTGTAGATTGATGTTGGTGAATGGGTGATTGACTGGGTGAATGAGAGTAATGGGGTGAATGCGAGTCCTGCACTGAGTTACCAGATGACTCTTCTTACAGGTCTACCCAAACCAGTTCTTGTGGGATGTTTGCATTAGCACACCACATGAGCAAACATCGGCATGTCTTCTCCCTGGTATTTACCACTTATCTTGTTCAGCACAGATCTACCCAAATGAGCTTGCACAAACACATCACCATCTGTTGCTATCCCAGGCAACTCAGCATTAATGATTAGTTGGAGGAACCTTGGAAACATGAACATTTTATTCTCTATCTGTACTCTTATTTGGTCACATAAGCAATTGAAAATGTACTTTGATTAGTTGTATGTCCTTCCCTTAAAGATGCCAAAGATTCCTGATGAAATGTGCCTAGAGAATCTGTCAAGCCCAAACTTCCTATTGGAGATGCACTTTAGATACGTATGACATAAGAATCTATATGGCTTGCACAGTCTTCCTTTATTTATCTTGCCCTTCTCAAAGTCACCATCGTATCCCGTCAGATAGAACACTCTCTCTATGTAGTCATTCTCGAATACATCCGGATGACCAATTTCTCGTTCTCCCAACTCAAGCGCCCTTCTGATAGTTTGTTCATCCACCCTCATTCTTTCAGTTTGGATTTTAGCGATTATCACTTCAGCTTCTCCAGCTTGTTCTATTCGTGATGAATTCCAGAAATCAACAATATGTGCTTGATGAATCATAGGCTCTACTGTTAGAGCGTAAAATAGCCTGGATCGTCAAAGGTATCTGATGATATCCCGACAACCTTCTGATGCGGGATCATCAGCATTAAGAAATGCGCACACATTGTGCTCTCTTGCAAACCTATAGTTGTTCATAAAGAAATGAAGATTAGGTTAGTATCAATATTACAAATACAAACAGTTTTAATGATAATCATGAATCAAACAGTTCATTATTAATGATTATGACATGATTTACCTTCAGAATAATGATCTGAGATCAAGATTATGTGTTTGTTTTAAGGTTTTGAGTTGGTAATTTTGAATGTTTGTGAAAGGGGGAAAAGGGAGTGTGCTTTCCTAGGTCTGGAAAGTGATTTGAAAAAGTGATTAATGAAAGTTTTAAGTCAAAAACATTATTTATACTCTCAGAGACATTAATTTCATTTATTTAATTAAGTGGGTCCCACTACCTTTTTTCCCTCTCCGTGGAAGTTATTTCTTCCGAAGATTTCAGTTCTTCCATAGGAACCTCTTTGGAGATGTTTTGTTCAACCGTATGAGTTACAGGAACATCTACGGATGGTATTTGTTGACCTGATGATAACTCTCTGGAATGAAAAAGATCATCTCCAATGTGTGGGGCATCTGCTGAGGCAATATTCATATCTTTGGATGAAGGATGAACATCTGCGGATACAGAGTTATTAACTGTGGATGCAGTGTTACTACCTTTGGATTTGGATCCATTTTGCTGTACTTGTGCAGCATCATTGTTGATATTGTTGTTCCTTGATCCATGATACTTGATGTTTGTGGTCTTGGAGGATCAGCTGATATTGATACTTCATTCAGATTTGGAGGAACAAATGGATAACATGTATCAGCAAAACCTACATTATTCAAATAACCAAAGTTAAATGAGTCTGTTAGTGCATCTATATCAAACAACCATGATGATCTTTTTACAGACGTAGTAAATAAGGATTCATCAAATGAAATATTAGGAGTTTCTTTCATAATTTTTTGTTGTGGAATGTAAATCCTATATGATTTAGAAGTTGAAGAATATCCAATAAAGAAACCATCATAGGCTTTCTCTGAAAATTTTCCCAATTGTTTCTTTGTGTTTAAAACATATGCCTGACACCCAAAAGCTAATTTTCCTAATTGTTTCTTTTGAATAAAAGCTCATAAGGTGTTTTATTATGTTCTTTGACAATTAAGGTCCTATTTTAGACATTGCATGTTGTGTTCACAGCTTCAGCCCAAAAGGTGATGGGCAGCTGAGAGTCAGCCAACATTATTCTTGCTGCTTTAATGAGAGTTCTGTTTCTTCTTTCAGCAACTCTATTTTGTTTTGGAGTTCTTGGTGCACTGAACTGCCTTGCAATGCCTTTATTCCTACAAAAAGAATCTAAGTCAACATTAACAAATTCAGTCCCATTATCACTCCTGAAAATTTTAACATTTAAATCAAGTTGATTCTCAATTTTGATGACAAAGTCCATTAATGTTTCTGATGTTTCACTCTTTTGTTTAAGAAAAAGACTCATATGAATCTAGTGAAATCATCCACTACCACTAAACAATATTGCCTTTTTCCAATGCTCATTACATTGGTTGGACCAATCAGATCCATATGAGGTAACTTGAGTGGTGTAGTGTTGGTATTGATAATTTTGGATTTGTGAGACACCCTGTGTTGTTTTCCTTTATAACATGAAGAACAATGGTTTGAACAATAAAATTCTTTCTTTGGCAATCCAATAACTAGGTCATTTTTCACCAATTTATTCAAGTTCTTCATGTTGAAATAAACAAGCCTTCTATTCCACAATTGAGATTCATCTTCTTAAGACTTAAATAGCAGGCTTAGTATTATTCATATCCAAAATATATGTGTTTCCTTTTCTTGAGGCTTTAAGAAGGATCCATTCTTCTGGCACTGAAAAACCTGGCTTAAGAATGTAACAATTAGTGTTATCAAACAATGTGGTATAATTTTGATCACAAATTTGAGACACACTTAATAAATTATATTGCAAATTTTCATAATAATTTACTTTCTCAAATTTGAGCATACCATTAGTTACTATTTATTCACCAACTATTTTACCTCCCTTTTTATCCCCACCAAATGCCACATATGAGGCATTTTTATGCTTGAAGTCATGGAGAAGAGAACAGTTTCCTGTCAT
>BJCO01363962.1:0-10999 GCA_018326465.1 Flaveria floridana
TTGGAAACTCACCAACTATTTATAGTTGACCTTTTATTTTTATCATGTTTCAGGAAAACCTCCAAGTTTGAAGTGCACTTATGTTGCTGGCATAATCTAGGACTTGGACCTAGTTAATAAAATTAATTGATTGTACTTTGTTATGTCATGTCAAATATTAGTTCATTGTTGAAACTTATGATTGTAATGTTACCTTTGAAACTTATGAATAATATATTTGGATTTAATAATAGCGTTATGTGGCTGTGAACGATCTTAACTCTCACACCTCGACGTTTCCGCCGTCAAGGTTGGGGTGTGACAGAGACAAACACCTTGGTATTTCTACACCTTCTTCAATCCATTGCATTCACTCTGGTATTTCTATCCTTTAATCTTCACAAATCCCACATCATCTTCTTTGATCCACCTATAACTGCATCATGATTTTGTTTTTATCTTTTGATTCTGATGGTTTTGATATCGTTCAGGTTGATTTGCAGCAAAAGAAATTGCGATGGTTCAAGCATATCGTTGAATAGCTAGTGGATCGGCTGTTATGGCGACTTTGCGGAGGAAGCTGCACTCGATGCTGAGCTCTTTGAATGTTGAAACTTTGTATTGAATCTGTTTATGATCAAGTTAAATTGTTTGCATTTGATAAACCTGAAAGGTGTGTGTGGGTGTAATGTTTGACTGGTTAAAGGTTGACTTTAATATTTTCAACTAGGGTTAATTTAGTCTATTTAACAAAAGAGTTAACAGAAACTCTAACGGTGTTAGTCATTTGGATACAAATAAGAACAAAAATAAAACTTTAGGAGGTATATAAGAATTTTTAAATTATAGGGATACAAATAATAATTTACTCTTAGTTTTATTTGTATGTGTTAACATGTCTGGGCTTCTTCTAGAATGTCATCATGTTGACAATCATGGGCGAGGCTTTGTATCGGCCCTCTTTTTCTCGTCAATAGTGTTAATTTTCGATCGGGTAGTGTAAATTTTTAAATATATCTATATATAGTTCGCCCACCATAAAATAATTTACTTCCGCACCCGCCCCCACTATGATGTGGTTCAAGCTCCACCACTGTTGACAATTATATCCGTTGTTTGAGTTTGTATTTGAGATTATATTCATCAGTTATCATTTTCATAATCTGATTTTTGTTTGATATTAGTTTTTTGTATTCTTAGATTTATAGTACTTTTTGATTGTTTTGTATTTTTATTACGGTAAAACGTTTTGGTTTTGGATCGAATAAAGTTGGATTTGTATTTCTTGACACTTGGTCCTCATCTCATCCTCCTCCGATAGTCCGATTTATATAAAATTACCTTATACCACCTCTTTATTCGAAGTGTCACTCATACTTGGCGAAAACTATATAAAAATTATTTCATGGGTTGTGTTATAACGTAAAGTATATCATGTCATCATGAGGCAGACGAAGATGCATGTTTAGAAGATACACAAGTATACGAGTATCTTGATACATGACTACATGAGCAACTACTTTATGATCTATAAAGAAAAAATAGGTATTGTTCAATCTTTATATGACGTATGTGTTTAATTTAAACATATAGATATTTGTATCAAAATGCATTGAACTTGACACGATTTTTTACGTGTTATATAGACATCTCAAATACAAGTTAACTAGTAATTTGTTTTATCAATTTCAGTTAGACCTATGTTGTGGTCATTTGTTGGGCGTGAAGGTGCAACATCAGCATGACATGAATGTGTTTTCCACAACTCAAGGGTGCGATGGGGCGTGAGCCCATGTGGGCGTGCGTATGTTCATGGTGCGAGGGGCAGCAGTTGTGTGTTCTTATTTTGTTTTTTTAATTATCACCAAATACCATTTGTCACATCATCATCTATTTTTTATCACCTTTCACATCGTCACATGCCCAGTAGAACACGCCTTTGCAATGTGAAACGTGAAGCCCTCCTGCATCTATGTGGCACTGATAGAACTCGAGAATTCTGAGAGAACAAAAAGATAAATAGATAGATAGTCGGCCCGATTCGAGAAGGGCAATTCTCCGATTACATGTCACAAATAATCTAAATAACCAAGACAAAAAACCTATTGCTAGAACACAAGGCTTAAATAAACCTAAATAGCATAAGTAACTGCTGAAGTTGCCCCTAAACATTAGCTGCTCAATTACTCACTAGCCCTCCTAACAGCTAACCGCATTGCATGGGTCAAAATTGGACTTAAATGCCTGCTGGACAGATCAAATTAGGTTGAACTGAGTCCTGAACTATTAGAATCGTATCAATACTGCCAGCCGGAAGAAACGACTTGTCCTCAAGTCAGAAAGAAGGGAATTGTTGTGCCAAGCAATAAGCCATTCAATTGTAGGCTGACCCGCTTCATAGACCTATTGATGAACCAAAATGAATTGTGATTGAAGGTTGATTTCCCTACGCCTCAAATTTGCATGTACAATTTCATTCCCGGACAGCAACACCATAATAGCTTCATAAGTGGTGGCTTGTTCCTTCACCTTTATAGATTGGTTTGTGAACTTTATTGGCATACTCAACGACTAGAATTGACATTCTGATCATTATATCTAAACCACTCCAGCTTGTCCTTGCATAAGACTTCATATTCATTTTTAATTCCTTGATTATCTCCTGCATGCTTCTCATCCGATACTTCACGATCACAGCTTTCCATAACTCTTACGACTTCGGACATGGGAATGTCACAGATACAGTCTTCCTTGATCAGATCTGTTACTGGACAGTGCTCCTTGATCAGATCTGTCACTGAACAGTGCTCCTTGATCAGATCTGTCACTGGACAGTGCTCCTTGATCAGATCTGTCACTAGACAGTCCTCCTTAACCAGATCTGTCTCTAGACTTTGAGGTCCACCCTTAGGTTCCTTGTCATCCTTGAAATCATCATCAAGACATGGGTGACATTCATAATCACCACTCTAACTGTTGCACTAGAAGTGGTTTCCATACATCAAAATCTTGAGTTCTGCAACATCATTCTTCAGATAAAAGAGAGTCTAATCGAGCAGCAATGGCTGCCAATTGGGCAGCAACAGAACCAAGGTTAGAACTGTTGCCCTCGGGTGGACTATTCCTGGTAAAAGGTGCCATCGTTTCCCGGCAATGGAACCAAAATGATAAAACTCGAGAATTCTGATAGAACAAAAAGATAAATAGATAGATAGTCGGCCCGATTCGAGAAGGGCAATTCTCCGATTACATGTCACAAATAATCTAAATAACCAAGACAAAAAACCTATAGCTAAAACACAAGACTTAAATAAACCTAAATAGCATAAGTAACTGCTACAGTTACCCCTAAACATTAGCTGCTCAATTACTCACTAGCCCTCCTAGCAGCTAACCGCCTTGAATGGGTTAAAATTGGATTTAAATGCCTGCTGGACAGATCAAATTAGGTTGAACTGAGTCCTAAACCATTAGAATTGTATCAGGCACCTAGTAACCGCTTGCGTGACACTTTCTTATCACCTTTCACCTTGTCCACAACACCTAGTCTCATATATAAGCAAACCATCGTTTGAGATTTTTATGATTGTTTGACAATAATTTGCTGACTTGCTCTATACCATATGGTCCGAATATATATACAATTAAACTCCTTAAAATTAAGAAAATAAGTTGCAAAATTGTGGTCTAAAGGCCTCCTATAATAAACATAAACATAAAACTGAATGCATTATATTATTTGATTACATAATAAACTCCCAACTCTAACTCTAAAATCTAAACACTCATTTAGCAATCCCCCAAAACAAATTAAATTATTTATTGGATAAATAGTTCTAGTCATCAGCCTGGTCCGCATACATCACGAACACATATAAAGCTGGTGTTAAATCTAATTATACAACGTTTTGGAGGAAGAACATATGCCTAGCTTCAATTCTTTCACTTGATAAGACTGGCTCGGGCCCGTGGCTCACCACCCAGTTGCCCGTTTGAGTTCATACTCGAGCATGTCTTTTTACCTTGCTGAGTGAGGTCTTTGTGCGTGTACACGACTCCTTTATCGTTATCCACCACATGTCCATTGCCTCTTGCGATCCTGAAAATATAAATAAAACGAGTTAAATCATAGGTCATGGTGTTTTTTATTCATCAGTTGTGTGGGTTATAGGAATGTACCATCGGGTTGTTAGCAGCCCTTCAACTCCAACAGGCCCACGAGCATGTATCCTGCTTGTACTTATGCCAACCTCAGCGCCAAGTCCAAAACGAAACCCGTCACTAAATCTTGTGCTTGCATTATGAAATACAGCAGCACTGCAGTTTATACATCAGGATAATAAAAACTTAAAACCAATTTTCAGGAATTTATAGATTAGAGCCGGTAAAAATTAATAAAGATGCAAGATGATATATAAACCTGTCAACTTGTTGTAAAAAGATGTCAGCAACTTCATGGTCTTCTGTTACAATGCAATCAGTGTGCGCACTGAAAAAAAAAGAAAGATAAAAGCAATTTGTAAAAATAATATTATTACAAGATATACATATAACTAAATAAACTAACTTGCCTTCCATGTTTGTGTATATGATCAATGGCAGCATGCACATCATCAACAATTTCAATTGTGCAGGTCAGTGAACTATATTCATGATGAAATGATGGTGCTGCTGGAAGATTAAGCAAGGAACATGCCCTGGGCCCACCATTTATACTCACACCTGAAAACAAAACATATTGATATAGACATGACATGCATTTTTAAGGATATATAATACATTGAATGGTGAGTTCAAATGAGAACTGTTTGGAACCATTTTTTGACCATTGATCATGGAATAAGACTAAGGAGGGACGGTCATGATTGTGATTCATGGACGGGAAAAAGCATAAATAGAGGGAGATCTCAACCATCCATTAAAGTATGATCCAATGGCTAAAAAGTGGTTCATTTAATTCTTATTTGTTTAGTGGTTCTCATGTGAACCTCCCTCGATAGATTGCCACACGGAAAGATATAGTCAAGAATTTCATGCCTTTAGTTTGAAGTTCAATGAGAAGCTCATTAACACCACCAGTCTCCATCAACTCCTGATGAACAAGAAGTGTTTCCTGTTGAAAAAAATTATAAATAAATAATTGCTAGTAAGGATTATAAACAAATCACTTCAATAGAAGTATAAATCTTTGTATAAAAATGATTTAAGATGTTTCTATACTTTGAATGACTTTTAACACATTTGACCCATTTGACATAAAACACCAAAGGAAGATAAATACCATAGCATTACAAGCTGCTGGGTAATCTGTTTTTGCATCCAAAACTATGTTCTTCGCCTTTTCCATATCAGCAGATTTGTCTACGTAGACATGACAAATTCCATCTGAAGATTTAAAAAAGCGCAGTCACCATATCACCCTTCATCCCTCAATCATCTTTTGATTTATGTAAAGCACGTATCATCACTTAAAACCATCTTACCAGCATGCCCAAGAACAGGAATTTTTGTCAAAGATTTTATCTGATAAACTAGTTCATTGCTGCCTCTTGGGATCACAAGATCAATAACATCATCAAGCTGCAGCGGTGCAGCACAAATGTTATTGAATATTAAGTTATTAACTTTCGAGTAGAGAACAAAACCTTGCACAACCAACCTTGAGCAATTCAGGAATCTCTTCTCTAGAAGTTACAAGGCCAATTAAACCTTTACCAACTGTGTCGGGGATGCATGAAGTAATAATCTAAGAAATATAGCAACATAATATTAGTAAAATGAGATAACATGATAAATGCATTTGTTACAATAAATTTATTCAAGAAAACTGACTTTGTGCAAGATTGCATTAGAACGTTTTGCTTCCTTTCCTCCTTTTAATAGGAGTCCATTCCCAGTTCTGATGGCTAATGAAGCTATCTGTAGGGATGAAAGGAAGATTTAAGACTTGCATAAGACATTAAGGTAAACCGTGGAAATAGCCTCCTGTAGAAATGGACGGTAAGGATGCGCGACACCCCCAGAACCCGCCCATGTGGGAGTATCATGCACTAGGTTTGCTCTTTATTATAAATTAAAATAAACAACGTTGTGATTTCTACTTGATAAGGAAATGAAAAAAACATTTGCAAAGGAATTTCAATTTACAAAATAGAAACTATGTATGAACCCAACCTCATTAATTCAGAGAGTCACACATATCTTTACTTGTAAAGCAGAGATGTAAACCTTAAAAACATTAGAATCAACTTTGAGTTTTATAAACCGCTACAAGATTTTGTAAACCCATCTTTGGTTATCTGAATAGAAAAACAACCGCCACATACTATTTTTTTTATCTAGTTTATATACATTCCAGACAAGAAAAAAAAAGCTACAAGGGAAGGGTTGCCGAATAAAATCTTAATTGTAGAGGAATAAATAACAAGTAAACTTCTTTCACTTGACCTGAACTAGTGCCTCTGGGCGAGACTCGAAGATAACAAGAAGAACACCCAGGGGAGATGACATTTTCTCTAAGATGAACCCATCTGATAGCTGGATGCAACAATAGCATTAGTTAAAACACCTCATTTTTGAAGTAATTTTATTTCCTAGAAACTTCAATGAAAAGAAAAACATGCTAATTATTCCTTACCTCTGTTCTCTTTAATACTTGGCCAACTGGCTCTTCCATATTCGCAAGTACACGAATTGCTTTTGCAAGACTAGAGATCTGTAACAGATAACAAAAACATAAGCACAAAATAAAATAAATAAAGAAACAAAGTTTAGTGTTCTACATTAGTAATAAAGATCAAAATCTAAAAATGTGACTTGCCTTCCCGGGCTTTAGAAGCAACCTAGAGACTAATGATGATCCATATCCATCATCTAGTGCAGCAGCCACATCAGCTTCATTTTCATGAATTATGATTTTCTCATTCGCTTCTAAAGCATCAGCTATTGCTAACAGAATTTTACTCCTCTCTTCTGCGGGCATTGCCTGCGTTAAAAATAAGGGTCAAAACCAGTAACTATTTGGTACAGGTAGAAAAATGTCAGGTCAGTTTAGGTTGACATGAAACACTTTTTGTCCAAAAGAATTCAAAAACAGTTGGTGTCAAATTTGTTACAAAACTGTCATTTCAACGATGGTCTCTTTTTGGCAAAAGTATAATGTTATGATCATACCCCTTCATCATTTTAGAGATAAACATATCTTGCATTGCATTGACCCATTCAAAAGTAAACAGGTCGAAATTGCCACCATTTAGAGCTTTTTAAGTATGATTACACAACCTTAATCATCGAGAAACAATTAAAGCTACCTGAAGAAGTCTAGAACTTTCTCTTGCTGCAACTGTCATTTCACGTGCATTTAGTTCTCCACTTGGGATAAATGTATGAGCATCTCTATGAAACAGTGTACCAATGTGCTCTCCTCTTAGAACTTTTATAATATTGTCACCCGCAAAGCCACTTCAAAATCAATGAAAAGATTTCATATGTTAATTTATGTAATAAAAACATAATTTTGAAGTGAGAAGAACAGCCACATATCAATACCTGGTGATGACAACAGGAATGCCAGCTTGAGAAGCATATACAGCAGCTTTGACTTTAGCAGTCATACCACCTCTTCCTAACCTAGATTTGTCACCAAAAGTAATAGTATTTTCCAGTTTTTCCTTGATGTATGTATAAATTAGCTTTGACTGAGGATCACTGGGTGGTCCACTATAAAGACCATCTACATCACTTAACAGAACAAGAAGATCAGCTTTTAACTCCAAAGCTAGTAGAGCTGCCAAGCTGTCATTATCCCAGAATATTCCAGAAGAATCCTGTAAAAAATCAAACTTTGAGAAAATCTGTGTGTAAGAATATACAGTTAGAAAATAAGAGAATTAAGTATACCTCATAGGGAGCTCTGCGAGTACTAATGGAATCATTTTCATTAAAAACAGGAATAACTTTTAAAGACAACAATGAATCCACAGTTTCAGTAAGTTGTTTCCTAAATTCTGGACTCCTAAAATCATTATCAGTCACAAGAAGCTGTGCTGATGTTACATCCAGCTGTAAATGGAAATAGTAAGCATTGTTGTGTATTATAAGAAGTGAAATGAGCAAGAGGCTCATGGATTAAAAAGTTTACCTGGCTAAACAATGTATCATAAAGTGCCATCAGGCCATTTTGTCCAACGGCTGCACATGCCTTACCATCAAGCTCACCTTGTGGTTTCTGAAGATCCGCAAAGCTAAAAGAGAAGAATAACTATTAGTCACTAATATGATAACTATCTTATCAGATAGTACAATTGCCCATGGCCTTGTAGCATAGTGGCATTAGAGATCCCCCCCCCTCTCCCCCACCCCACACATACACACACACAACAAAAGGAGTGTTTAGGAGTAAAAAATATTGCTGCTATAAAAATCAGACAGTACAGCCAGATACGAACTTAGTAACTTAATCATAATTTGAACACTAACAAATGGCTGATGGGGTAAGCGAATGAGTGTTAGAACCCACGAAAAAGAAGCCAGACTGGCTTCTAAGAGATGCAGAATATAAGAACCTGATACAATACCAACTTAATCTCAGTTTAACTTAGAGAAGATAAGACAACCGTATTGAGTAAACAGAAGCAGAAATCCAAACGTGTTTTTAATACTATATCTTTTATTATGATTCATTGTCAGTTTTAATTATCAGCATTAGATTCCTTTCCGGAAGTGCTGGGCACGGAAATGGGTACATGTCAAACACTAGATAAAATTCGAGTATAAATAAATCCTTACTTTCTTGATAATCTTACACCCACCTAAATATCCCTAATAATTTTTCTTTAGAAGAAGTAAGTTACATGATATTTGTTTCCGAACTGCATCACAGATATTGACTAGTTAGTGATCAATATGATCACATAGTCTAGTATATTATAGGCAAATATGTGGTGGCATTAGATCTCAAGCTTGGTTGAAAATATTAAGAAGTTAAATGATTGGGGTTCAATCATTGTCTTTTCCAGAAGGGGCAAATTATGACAACTTACAGAGGGAGCATGGCCACATCCCCACATCTATTACACTTAAATCTTGTCAATGAAAGTGAATGTGGTGTCATGTCCTTTTTTGAAAGTCTTGAAACCAAAAATAAAAATCAACCCAGAACATCATCAAATAAAGGAAAAAAGAGAACATCACCTTTTGTTCAAGAAATGATCATTTGATCACCAATTATCATAGTAGTAGAGTGATTAAATTGTCTGTCACTAAATAGTTAAAAGATCCAAGATACGCGTACAAATTGGACATCAGAACTTTTAAAAAATATTAAAAAAATCAATAATAATATCATAAAACAGAAATAAAAATATAATTTCATAAAGAAACTTCTAACTAACAGAAGCCCAGCAGTAGTACATACAGGTTAGAACTCATGAGATACTTTGGAGCTAGAAAATACCTGCTATTGATTAGTTTCCTGTATCTAAGCCGTTGTCTACCAACTCCAACAGCACCAGATGAAACCAAGATAACCTCAAATCCTTGAGAATTTATTTCTTGAATCTGCATTTAAGCAGAACATCAATTTGAACATTTTAAGGATCTCAACTATGTTTGCAAGAATGTGTTATTGTTATAATAATCCACCTGCTCACAAAGTGCTCCTAATCTTCCAAGGGCAAGCCTTCCATCATCTCGTGTGACAACAGCCGTCCCAACCTTCAATTCCAAAAGATAGCCAATTCACAGAAACATTGATCATTACCAAACCACATGAACATGTTATTAAGTATTTATCATAGACAACCATCCGAACCGAGACAGTTTATATATAAAAAAAAAGGAAAAGTGAAACAAAAAAGCAAAAATATGATGTAACGAAATATATATTTTTCAAACCAGAATTGGCCATCTTCAGTTCATAATCCATCTCAACCAGACTATCTTAGAAATGATTTTTCACTTTTCCTTATTTGTAACAGCAGATTCCTTTAGTTGGATATAAATCTTAAACAATCCATCTTGATCAATCCATTATTCCACTTTATACATGTAAACTAACATATCACCTCAAAGAACACAAACTGCATATATAGATCATCTACTTGCCTCAATTATCATTTTCTAACCAAGAGATTATTCTCAAAATTATCAGCTGACAATTATAGTACTACTAGTGTACTGCCATGTGACTTCTTAATAATATCATCGATAAATCCAGAACACTCATGAACAGAGCTCAGATCGCTAAATCAACTACATAATTACCAGTTTACCACTCCACTACAAATTCAGTATTAATTATCGCCCAACACTAAAAAACAATGATTAAACCCTTTTTTATCAGACGAACAAAACCTTCAAATCCAAACAACAAATCAAAACTAACATACAAAACCGAAAAACCAAAATTCACAAACGCTACATGCAACATTAAGAGATCAAACTGAAATTCGAGCTAGAAATGAATACGATCAATATCATACTGCATGTAATTCAGAACAATCACCTTGATAACGATACGCCTAACATCCTTCAGAAAACCGCGAGTTGGATCGATCGCTTCCATTGTTAGAGCTCAAACTTTGTGTGTGTGAGTGTGTGAGTGTGTTTGTGAGTGTGTGTGGTTGATTTAGCACCTGTGTTGTTCGATGAGGATACTTGTGTACAACTCGACTCAAATCGTAGGGTTCATCTTCCATCTGATTATTGCAGCGATTTCTGTGTGTATATATACACATGCAAATTCGACATTTTCATCTGTTTTCTTTTCGCTTTCTGACGTTTTTGCCCACTATATTTTTGTTTTTAACAATTAAATCCATCTTTTTTACTTTTAAGTTTTTCACAAGTACGTCGCTGTTATCAATCCAATCACGGTTTCTTTTTTTTTTTTCTTTTTCTTTTAGAGTGCTTTTAAATTTTTCAAAAGGAACATGATGTCATAATTGTCCTTGGATTTTATATTCAAGATTCTTGCATTTTATAGAGGGTAAACTATAGCATACACGTGAAGTGTGTATCT
>BJCO01363963.1:0-13418 GCA_018326465.1 Flaveria floridana
ATACTTGTAACTTGAACTTGAGAAGCAATATACAACATCCTTGAAAACCAACCACTTGTATTGTTATCTTGTTCCTTTCTAAGTTTACTTGTGTTCTTAGCATCACCATAACTGGTTCCCCATTTGATCTGTTAAGTGTTCTAAATACACTCTCCTCATTGTGTTGTTGTGTTGTAAGTGCTAACCCTTCACCCGGTCTTGCACCCACCCCAAACACGGGGCCGTGCCCCAATAGTCACGGGGTCATGCTAGACACCTTCTGCACGTACGAGCCGAGCAACTTTTGTAAGCATTGTACTAACACGGGTCCGTGCCTTTTAGCCACGGGGCCGTGCTTAAACACTCCAGAAAGCCTATAAATAGAGGCCTAAGTTCACCATTTTGACAAGCTTTTGGTGGGAGAGTTACTCTGCAGAATTCTCTCAGAAATCAAGACTTGAAGATCATTTGGAGGCTCGGGAGGTGCATACAACACTTGGAAAAAGCTCGGGATTGTCTAAACATCATCCATTGTGGATCACTGTTTTGATTGTTCTATTTCACCGATGAATTCATATATATATATCTCCTATGTTATTTATCGTTATGTTCAAGCTCATTATAAGCTAAACTCTCATTATCATCCTAATTGGATGAAACGTATGTAATGTGTGATGAACTAATGGTGTGATTTATATTATGTTAATGTTATGATTGTCTTAGGAAAACTTTTGATGGGTAGCATCTACATTTGAACGGGAAGTTATAAACTTATGATTTGTAATTGTGTATGTCATACTAGGTTGAAAAACGTAATATCAACTTTTTTCGTGAAACCAGTCTTTATAATAAATCCATGGCTAATGAACTAGAAATGGTTATTAGAAATCATATCATTTTAACTTTCTGATCATTTATGGGTTCTCTTTTATTAGTCTGAGAAATCTACAGTATTTGTTATGGTTTTCTAAAACTAATGGTATGTTAAAAAGAAACCTGATCAACTCTCTTTTTAACATTAAGTTATGTTTTCAGAAATCATATGTCGAAAGGTCATAACAGATTTACCTACAATACTAGTGGCTTTGACCTATGTAGTAAATCCCATCCTAACGTGGTCCTAGTCACTACAGATTGGATAGACGAGAAATCACGCCAGCTCATATTATTAAACATTAACATAATTACTTTAATCAATATTTTTAACCATTCCACAAATTGATCACAGTTTACATAAGTGTAATCTAAATTAGTATAACAGCCTTCCATCCCTGAAAAATCACCAAAAGTCTCAATCTATCTTTATTTATCGTTATTTTGTTTAACTTATCATTTTCTAAATCAAAATTGATAGTCATTTATGAGGGTTGTTGAGTAGGCTTAGTGTCTCCACGGATTGATACTCGGTTCTTACCAATACTATATTACATCACGACAGGTACACTTTCCTTTTGTGTATGTAGTTAGTATTAGTAATAACCATTTAAAACTGAATCTGTGTGAGAACCTTATCAAAATATATATTTTTCACACGCATCAATTTTTAGCGCTGTTGTCGGGGACACACAACAGTTTGAAAGACAGTCTAAATTTTTGACTATCTTGTTTATATCTTGTTAATATATTTTTGTTCAAATTTATATTATTTTTTTGATAGTTTGCTTTAGTTAGTTAGTTTAGTCATATTTTCCTGATTCATTCTAAGCCTTAGTTAGTTTATGCTTCCTTAAGTTAGTGTATGTCTGACTCGTCTAGTCCTGAATTTGTTTCGCCTTTTTTGGAACCCAAACGACTTTTCCATCAAAGGTTACGAGAAAGACCACGACAAACAACAACAATCATCGAAGAAGACATTTCGGAAGATACACCATCTGAAGAAGACATGGATAACCATGACAAGAAAATGAAAATGACACACTATGCCACACCATCAATCGATGGTTATGAGTCTAGTGTTGTCCAACCAGCAATAGCAGCCAATAATTTCAAGATTAAGTCTAGTATTATCCAACTCGTAGAAAACTTTGTTCAGCTTCAAGGATTGCAAGACGAGGACCCTAACGCTCACATCTCACGATTCCTTTGTATTTGTGCAACTTTCAAAATCAATAGCTGTTCAGACGACGCTATTAGACTAAGACTTTTTCCATTTTCACTTTGTGGCCGAGCCATTGACTAGCTTGATTCACTTTCATCTGGTTCCATCACCATATGGGCAAATGGCTGAACAATTCCTTTTGAAATACTTTCCACCCGATCGCACTGCCAAACTGTGAAGTAGTATTATAAGCTTTCGCCAAGATGATGATGAATAATTACACACAGCATGGGATAGATACATAGGTCTCCTTCGGAGATACCCACATCACGGACTTGATTTATGGTTGCTGTGTCAAACTTTTTGCGATGCAATCAGCGGAGCACACAAAAACGCTGTACACCAAAGTGCGGGAGGAGATTTCAGAAGTGTCACGCCAATAGAGGCATACCAAGCCCTAGAAAGAGCAGCTAAAGAAGAGCTTTGCTTATAATCCCTTAAGAAATAAACCCAGTTCTAAAGGCATTCATCAAGTAGACTCTAAAACACTGATTACAGCTCAGTTAGAATCCCTAACCAAACGATTCGAACAATTGCAAGCCGAGCTGAAAAAAACCCCAACACGATGCAGCACATGCGAAAATTCACGCAAGACCAACGAATGCCCACAAGGCATTATGATGGTTGAATATGTTGACTAGTAGGAGGCCGAAACAACTCATATAATAACAAATCAAATTGGAGGGGTAATTCAAATTACAGGGAAGCTGGTAACAACCAATCATCATCTGGATTCAACAGTAGGTCACCTTACCAATAAAAGAAACCACCATACGAAGGTCCAAGTAGTAGTAACCAAGACCGTGGAGCATCATCAATGGAAGACTTATTGCAACAATTGTTGATAACCACACAAGCTACAGATGAAGACATCTGAAAATCTGATCAAAGAAATGATGAGATGTTCCAAAAAAACAAGGCTAACATCAAAAGCAACAAAGCATCATTGCATACCATTAAAAACCAAGTAGGTCCGATAGCACAAAAACTATCTGCAAGACCCCAAAGTGCCTTGCCTAGTAACACTGTGACAAACCCTAATGCTCAAGTCAAAGGCATCACCACAAGGAGTGGCAAAACCACTCAAGGTGATGCACCTGCATTACAGTCCATCCTTGAAGAAATAAAAATCGAAAATCTAAGTAGTGCAAGTGACATTCAAAAGCAATATGTTATTGTTGAAGAACCGGCCAAGAAATACATGCCACCGTTATCCTATGTTACACCACCTCCATATCTTGTTCGTTTGAGACAACAATGAATGGAGGCACAATATGGCAAATTCTTAGGGTTGTTCAAGCAACTCCTTATCAATCTGCCCTTGGTGAAAGCCTTAGCCCAAATGCCAAATTATGCTAAGTTTTTAAAGGGTGTATCATCAAACAAAAAGAAACTAGAAGAGTTATCGTATGTAGTTTTAAATGAGGAATGCTCTGCAGTTCTTCAAAACAAACTACCTCAAAAGATGACTGATCTAAGGAGTTTCACCATATCTCGACTAATAGGAAATATTTTTGTTAGCAATGCGTTTGCTGATTTAGGTGCTAGCATTAACCTTATACCTTATGCGGTTTTTGAAAACCTAAACTTAGGTGAACCTAGACCTACCCGTATAAGCATCCAGTTAGCTGACCGTGCTATTAAATATCCAAGGGGCATCGTTGAAAATATCTTAGCTAAAATCGACAAATTCATATTTCCCGTTGATGATCCTTGACATGGATGGGGATAAGAATGTTCCTCTTATCCTAAGTCGACCTTTCTTAGCAACTGCTCGAGCCCTCATCGATGTTTGTACCGACAAACTCACGCTCCGAGTGGATGAAGAGGAAGTAACATTCAACATAGGACAATCCATAAAACATCCTCAATATCATGATGAATCACTCTATTATATTGATGTCTGCGATTTAATCATAAGCTGTCATTTGAAGAACACTCATCAAATTGAAGATTGCAACGCTCAATTAATAGAAGTCCAAACCACTAAATCCATCAATGAGAATCAAATCTTTCCAGAACTAGAAGTTGATGAAACATCATCTTATTAAGAAGCATTTGAGATCATCGAACAAGAACTAGAACCCAAAGCCAAACCTTCTATCGAAGACCCTCCGACTTTAGAGCTCAAAGAACTTTCATCTCATCTTGAATACTCATTTATTGAAAGCACATCCCAACTTTCTATCAAAATCTCATCCGCCTTCTCAAATGATGAGAAGAACAAGTTGCTCAATGTGCTTAAGGCACATAAACGAGCAATTACATGGAAAATATGGACATCAAGGGATTCAATCCATCATTTTGCACTCATAAAATACTAATGGAAGAGAACTTCAAATCCGTCATTCAACCTCAAAGACATTTAAATCTGAGTATGCAAGAAGTGGTTAAGAAATACGTAATCAAGCTGCTAGATGCCGGTTTGATTTACCCTATTGCTGATTCACCTTGGGTCAGTCCCGTCCAAGTTATTCCAAAGAAAGGAGGAATGACTGTTGTAACTAACGAGAATAATAAGCTTATTCTAACTCATACAGTTATAGGATGGAGAGTTTGCATCGACTATCGTAAACTCAATGACGCCATAACGAAAGATCACTTCCCACTGCCTTTCATCGACCAAATACTTGAGAAACTATCTGGAAAAATTTTCTATTACTTCCTTGATGGTTTCTCAGGATATTTCCAAATTCCTATAGCTCTCAAAGATCAAGAGAAAACAACATTCACCTATCCATATGACACTTTTGCTTATCGGCGAATGTCTTTTGGATTGTGTAATGCCCCTGCTACATTTCAAAGATGCATGGTAGAAATCTTTCACGACATGATCGAACACTTAATGGAAGTTTTCATGGATGACTTCTTTATCTTTGGAAACTTATATGAACAATGTCTTGAAAACCTAGAAAAGATGTTGGTTAGATGTGAAGATTCTAACCTTGTTTTGAATTGGGAAAAGTGTCACTTCATGGTTACTGAAGGAATCATGTTAGGACTTAAGTTCTCTCGATCAGGGCTCGAGGTCGATCAAGCCAAAGTCGATACCATTTCAATACTTCCACATCCTACAACCGTGAAAGAAATCAGAAGCTTCCTAGGTCATGCAGGATTCTACAATCATTTTATCAAATATTTCTTGAAAATCGCATGACCAATGGCCCAAGTTCTTGAAAAAGACTCATAATTCGTATTTTCCAACGAATGCATTAGTGCATTCGATGTGATAAAAGAGAAATTGGTCACCACTTCAATCATGGTTTCCCCTGATTGGACACTACCATTTGAACTCATGTGCGATGCAAGCGATTTCAAAGTAGGAGACGTGTTAGGACAAAGGAAAGACAAGCAGTTCCAACTAATTTGCTATGCGAGCAAAACCCTAATCGACGCATAACTAAACTACACCATCATCGAGAAAGAGCTTCTTGCGGTAGTTTTCACATTTGACAAATTCCGCTCGTACCTGATCCTTTCAAAAACAATTGTTTACAACAATCATGCAACACTTCATTATCTGTTCAACAAACAAGATACAAAGCCAAAATTTATTCGGTGGATACTTCTGCTTCAAGAATTCGACATTGAAATTCACAACAAGGAAGGAGCAGAAAATTTGCCGGCCGATCATCTCTCGCGTCTTGAAGATTGAAGTACTTTACAAACCGAGGAATTCAAAATAAATGATAATTTTCCTCACGAATTCCTTATGAACATCTAATCCTCAATCGATGAATATCCTTGGTTTGCCGATTTCGCAAATTACTTGGCAAGTGGAATCATACTCAAAGGAATGACTTATCAGCAAAAGAAGAAATTCTTCACTGACATTAAGCATTACTATTGGGAACACCCGTATCTATTCAGAATTGGCACGGGCCAACTTATCCGAAGATGCGTATACGAAAGTGAAGCGTAACAGATCCTAAGTCACTATCATGAAGGACCCACATGAGGACACCATGGAGCAACCCTAACAGCCAAGAAGGTTTTTGACTCTGGATTTTACTGGCCCGTGAACTTCAAGGATGCTCACAACATGGTACGCACCTGTGATGCATGTCAAAGAGCAACCAACATCTCAATACAGGATGAGATACCTCAAAAAGCCGTTCAAGTAAGAGAGGTATTTGATATATGGGGTATTGATTTCATGGTACCATTCCCGGTGTCATTTGGCAATCGTTACAACTTGGTAGCAGTCGATTATGTCTCAAAATAGGCTAAAGCTCAAGCCCTACCTACCAATGATGCAAGAAATATTGTCAGATTCCTTAAGAAATTATTCTCTCATTTTGGTGTCCCCAAGGCTTTAATTAGTGACCTACGAAAGCATTTTTGTAACAACCAACTCGAGAGAGCAATAGCTCGTTATGGAGTGAACCATAGCTTTACAACTGCTTATCATCCACAAGCATGTGGGCAAGCTGAAGTCACTAACCAAGTCATCAAACGAATCCTTGAGAAAACCTTAGGAAAAAATCACAAGGATTGGTCTACCAAGCTAGATGATGCATTATGGGCTTTTCGAACAACCTATAAGACTCCCATTAGCATAACACCATTCAAACTCTTTTATGGAAAGTCATGTCATCTACCTGTGGAACTGAAGCACAAGGCCTATTGGGCACTCAAAGCAGCAAACCTAGACCAAGGCCTTGCAGGAAAAAATAAATTTCTACAAATCCATAAACTGGAGGAACTTAGCGAACAAGCATACGGAAATGCTAGGGTTTACAAGGAAAGGACAAGGAAATTACACGACTCTTGATTAAAGAACAATAAATGATTTCATGTGGGAGAACGTGTCTTATTGTATAACTCTCATTTACGTTTGTTTCCTAGAAAGCTGAAATCACGTTGGTCTGGACCTTACACGATTAAAAACGTGTTTCAGAATGGTGCCATCGAAATGAACAACCACAACGGTTTACGTTTCAAAGTGAATGATCATCGTTTAAAATCGTATAATGATGGACCAACCAAGATTTTCTCGGAGGAATTACACCTCCTCCCAACAAAGACATAGTGTGGGGAAGGGTCGCGCCGAAGACCTGAAACTTAAACACGGCACCTGTATATAGGTTTTATTTGATTGTTTAAATTTGTATAGAACCTCACAAGCCCATTCATGGGGTCGTGCCCCATGGAACACACCCCCATACTTCTAACATAAATTTTCCATGATCTTCGCTGACGACTCTAGAACATTGCAGGTCGAATTTAAGATGATTTCTGACAAACACGGGGTCGTGTGTGGCTATGCACGCCCCCGTGATAAACTTTCACGACTTGTATATAAATACCACACTTGTTTCAAGTTTTCATCACACCTATTTCTGCTTGCAAACGTCTAAAAAGATGAAAGAATCAAGTCACGGAAGTTCAAGCTGGAATCATGCGAAGAAACCACGTTTTGAAACACGAGAGCCAACGACGCAAGAATACTTCTTCAAGTTGAATGAACTGATCAAACAATTGATTGAAATGAACCTCATCACATCTCAACACCTAGCTAAACTTATCCAAAAATTTCAAGAGATAGCCAAGGAACTCGTTTCCATCAATCGTTAGCTTGCGGAACTCAGCAACCACACTTCACACTATCCCTTCCCAAACCTTCTACACGAAATGTGTGGAGGCTTCTTTTAGAAGCATTTCGCAATGTGTTATGTGCACTAGTATGCGTTAAGGTGTTTGGTTGTGCAATTTCAGATTCTTGGCTTTTAACGTATTATGTAATCGTAGGAACTTAGGAAATGTTATTTTCATTTGGCTTGTTTTAATTAACTCTAGGACTAATTTCGTAGATTTTCTGATGATATGGAAGTGATAAAACTTAACCGGTTAAATATGGTGTCATGTCTCTTGAAACCCATGTATTGTCACTAAAATAATGAAACTATTCAAGAAATTTGTTTTGTATACTTTAACTTAATTGTCAAAATTTTAGGATCGTGAACCGTCCCTATTTGTAATTCGAGGGAAACCGTGAAAGATGGTGTCGTGACTGACTGCAAAGACTGTTACAAAGGGCTGAAAAGTAACATTTGCAAGCCGATGAAGAAACCTTGGCGGCTGTGGGATAGCTCGAAAGATATAATAATTTATTGAGTATTCAGTAGAAGCGTCTGTTTTCAGAAAACAAATCTTCTGTTTTTGAACTCTTGAATTTTCAGCATCTTTCAAATTTAGCATGAAAAACTCTGACCCATGGGATGATAAAGCAGGTTCATTCAGACTAGGTGGACGTTGGTGAAAAACATCCATCACCTTGTTTGGTGTCTATCTTGATGGAATAAGAAATGGAGAAAGAAGCAATATCAGGAATGCCAACATACCATACCTTTCCAGACGAGGAAAGAAGGGACGTGGAAAGTGGTGCCATGAAAAAAGCATTTTGGGAAAGAATTGTAACAAGAGTGTTCAACTTGAGTAAAACCAAAAACAGTCAGATTCGAGAGCCGTTGTTGCATTACATACATTGGTTGCTTAGCCATTCGATAACAACTCGTGGTTAAACCGAGGGAGTTTTTAGTTTGAGGTACTTATTCATTTTTATTGTATGACGAATCATTTGCCATGCAATATTGGATACTTGTTTCTTAATCTTTTTGCTAGAAATGCAACTGCAGGTACTCCAACACCCATGTTTGGAGGATGCTGGATTCTGAATCTATACGAGAGCTATGGTTGTAACACGGAGGGAACTAAAGGAATGATGCCAGGATTGTTGGATTTGAGCATTTACATGAGTATGTACATGATAATAATCCTACCAAATGCACAACCGAGGTTTATGGACAGGAAGGGACAAATTTGGGATCCAAAGGATTCTGAGGAAATCATCATGGACCTCGATATCCCTGCACAGCATAAAGAAGTCGGGGCTTCCAGTTAACACGCTGGAGAATTCCCGACCATGTTAGACCTTTATGAAGCAATCCAAACCACCAGCAATCATGCAAGGAGATCATTCGAATACGCACAACAAGCCTTCAACCTAGTCGATAATATGCACTCCTAAGTAGATGACCTAGGCAATGATATCACGTACATCAGAAACCGAATGTATCATAAGTGGGGAATATCCCGTCATAAAGCCCTTAAAACATATCACTTTCGGGACCCGGACACCACTGTTTTATGCCAATCTATCTATGTAATTTATATTTTATTTTGTGTGTTTATGATTTTAATATTTTCAATAAATTGATGATATTTCAGGTGATCCTGAGGATTCTAACAATTTAAGGCATGAGTCAACTTCATCATTGTTAGGGGAGTTATCTCGTTACATTTTCTCGTTTTATATTATTAATCACATTGGGGACAATGTGAAATTTAAGTGTGGGGATGGGTTAATTGACACAGACATGTGATATTTTGCTAAAAAAATCCAGATTTAAAAAATTTATAAAAATCACTTAACCGTTAATTTTTGTGACACAAAACCAAAAATTTAAACAATTTTTAATAAACCAAATTATGAATATACATTTTGGGGAAATAAATAAGTAAATAAATGACACCCAAATAAAATTTAAAAATGTTTTTTAATGATATCCTTAAAGGCAATAATCTAGTCAAAATATTCAATCATGTAAAATGAAACACTTTTACCCAATCCATATGTGAGTTTATTTTTTAGCCTTAAACAGCTTTTGCAATTTTACTTTCATTCTGGATTTAATTGAGGGTGTTATGATAAGTGTGATTAGAACTTGCTTTGGGTATACATTTCAATACCTAAATTAGTATTTTTTGCATAGAAATAAGTTAGGCATTAGGAAACCTTAACCATTTAACCCCCAACCATTTTCTTTTAACTTTCCTTACCCGAATGTCAACCCTAGTTAGCCCCGTTGAGCTTAAACATTTTTATTTTTGATCACCCAAACCACAAAGTCACTTAACCAAAAAGCCTTCAACAAAACCTGTTTTTGTTAAAGACATGTTTTTGGCTTATTTGGTATAAACAATCAGAGAGAGAAAAAGAAAACTTTGGTCTTTTACCGGCAGACCTAGTAGAACTGGAATGCATTCTTTTGATTTTAGTTTGCTTTGTTTCCTTCATCACTTAAAATCAGGACTTCCCCCGGAAATCTGCGAACAAATTTTCAATCTCACGTATGACGCAAGAAAGAAATGGTGAAAAAAGGAACAAGTTTCGACATTTTGTGGAATCTTAAAAAGCGCTATAAAGAGGCGGGCAAAAGGATACGAAAGATGCCCGAACTATGAAAATTGATCCTACAATGGAAAATGCAAAAGGAATCAAACTGAGTGCTAATATGAATACAAAGAAATGATTCGATTGGGTGCTATTAGGCTTCAAGCCGAACGATCCTTACGAAAGGAGAGTTTTGTGTATCTTCGGGTGAAAGATGAAGTAAGGTTTTTGATATCAAAATACGGTCTTGACAATCTGATCTTAAACGAGTCCTTAAGTTAACATATCTCTTCTAGCTTGAATTACTGTATAGGGAGCCTTTTACTCTTTTTCTTGTAGTTTATGTTAGAAACATAAGCCAAGACCGTCGTCTTTAGCATTTAGCCACTTTTTCCAAATATTACATACCCAAGCCCGAGCCAAATTACAACCCATTAAAGACCTAACAATTATGCAAGTAAATATCCAAGTAGGTGGAGACTTGATCTCTTAACAAGCATTGGGTTTCACATGTATTCATACTAGGAAATCGAGCGTATTAGTCATACTTAATCCTAATTATGACTCCATATATTTAGCCAAGTGTGAGCGCATCTTGTGAAAGTGTGGATTTTTACATGATAATAATCTTTACTAACTAATTTATTGTTTGCTAGGATATCATTCTATACATGCTTAAAATGATTACATTTGGATAAAATAATTTTTACTTGCATATTTCCCGAAAGACATATTTATCATTTGATTTATTTGGTTTTTAGTGGAATTATCATTTTAAGTGAGTTTTGCTTGAGGACAAGCAAAATTCAAGTGTGTATGCTCTAAATTATACATAAAAAACCGTATCAAAAGCACATCAATTGTACCTTAATATATTCCTAAAAATGATAATTATGTACTTAAAATCGTTAAATTATGTTTTCAGATGTTATAAAGGGCAAGATGGACAAAAAAAACATATTTAACAAGAATTTGAAGAAATCTGAGCTTTCGAGTCCAAGCATGGGGTCGAGCCTCATCAAGCACGCCCCCATGTCTTGCCTAAAACACATCCCCATACTAAATTTGGCACACCCTCATGTTTGGATATCTGACAGGATAAAAGTACTGTCCCCTAAAAGTATGCACGGGGTCGTGTCCCACTCAAACACGGGGTTGTGCCCTAATTGTCACGGGGCCGTGCCCGACACCCTCTGCACGTACGAGCCGACCAACTTTCATAAGCATTTTACTAACATGGGGTCGTGCCTTTTAGGCATGGGGTCGTGCTTAAACACTCCAGAAAGCCTATAAATAGAGGTCTAAGTTCACCATTTTGGCAAGCTTTTAGTGGGTGCAGAATTCTCTCGGGAATCAAGACTTGAAAATCATTTAAAGGCTCGGGAAGTGCATACACCACTGGGAAGAAGTTCGGGATTGTCTAATCATCATCCATTGTGGATCACTGGTTTGATTGTTCCATTTCACCAATGAATTCATATCTATCTTCTATATTGTTTGTTGTTATGTTCAAGCTCATTATGAGCTAAACTCTCATTATCATCCTAATTGGGTGAAACTTATATAATGTGTGATGAATTAATGGCGTGATTTACATTATGTTAATATTATGTTGGTATTGGGAAAACTTTTGATGGGTAGTATCTGCATTTGAGTGAAAAGTTATAAACTTATGATTTTATAATTGTGTATGTCATACAAGGTTGAAAAATGTATAATCAACTTTTATTTATGAAACCTGTCTTCATAATAAATCCATGGCTAATGAACTAGAAATGGTTATTAGAAATCATATCATTTTAACTTTCTGATCATTTACGGGTTCCCTTTTATTAGTCTGAGAAATCTACAGTAATTGTTATGGTTTTCTAAAATTAATGGTATGTTAGAAAGGAACCTGCTCAACTCTTTTTCTAAGATTAAGTTATGTTTTTAGAAATCGTATATCAAAGGGTCACAAGAGATTTACATTCATTACTAGTGGCTTTGACCTATGTAGTAAATCTCATCCTGACGTGGTCCTAGTCAATACGGAGTGGATAGACGAGAAATTGCTCCATCTCACATTTATAAACATTAACATAATTACTTTAATCAATATCTTTAACCACACCACAAATTCATCATAGTTACATAAGTGTAATCTAAATTAGGATAACAACCTTACTTCACTGAAAGAATCACCAAAAGTCTCAATCTATCATTATTTATTGTTATTTTATTTAACTTACCATTTTCTAAATCAAATTTGATAGTCAATTATGAGGGTTGTTGAGTAGGCTTATTGTGTCCACGAATTGATCATTGGTTCTTACCAACACTATATTACCTCACGATAGGCACACTTGCCTTTTATGTGTGTAGTTAGTATTAGTAATAACCATTTAAAATTTGAATCTGTGCGAGAACCTTTATCAAAATATATATACTTTTCACACGCATTAGTTCCATAGATATGTCTAGCACATTATTGTAGCACCCGAAATTTTGATTAGACAAAGAGAAATAATAAGAAGAAAAGAAAAGAAAGAATTTTGGAGGAAAAGGAAAAGAAAGAGAAAGTAGAAGGGGGTTTTGTGTAAAAGTACAAAGAAAAGTGAAATATCTGATATACATAGGGATGCCTGCCCACTCTTTTCTCACAACCCCAAATCAGCGAAAGTTCTAGAGAGAGAAAGAGCAAACCACGAGAGCTGCAGAACGAACAAGAAGAAGAAGACAGATTCGAGGTACTGGGTTCCACGGCGACCGATTTTGAAGAAGCCACACCCAGCAACACAATCTGAGTTCTAAGACCCCTTCTTTTATGCATTTTTCGAACGATTTTGGGGCTGGAACACATTTTAAAACAGTTTTTGAGTTGCGGGTGTTACCCCGTACCTGTATGAGTATGTATATGAGTATATGGTCTGTTAGGGAAGCTGGTGCGAACTTCCCAAAACAGATATATATGTTTCACGCATGTATGTTCATAGGTATACTGTTAGTGTATGTTATAGAATGGTATACATGATGTCTAACTGGTTCTAAATGAATAATACGATAATTATGTGCCATAGAAGTGTTAAGATGATGAACGAGTATGAAAAGGGGCCCAGGTTAAGTTGCAGGTTGCTACATTCAACCGCATCGTCCAATGCGGACTGACAAAGTAAAGGTGGCCAA